>JAXGGA010011327.1:0-42904 GCA_038373865.1 Uloborus plumipes
TTTTGTTCTAAAAATGTTTAAATACACTTAGTGGAAAGTTTGTTTATACCACTTATGGCACAAAACACATTGTAGATTATTACACTTATCGGTATACAAAGCATATGCTATGTGCTTTGTGCCATAAATAGAACAAACAATTAAAACATCATTTTTGGTGCACATTTTTAAGATTAATTTTTTTCTTTATTTTTCCTGAACTCGGGGCTATTTAAAAGGTAACAAATGATTTTTTTCATTAAAATATAAAAAATCGTGCAGTGAAGGGTTAAACCTAGTGTAATGTCTTTTTAATTATATTTTGTATTTAGTTTACTATCTTATCTACTTTAATCTGATACATTTGTATGGTTTGAATTTGATATTAGTTTCAAAAACATTTAACTTTTAAAGCTCACACTTCTTGCATTGGAAAAGGGGCACCCGAAACAGGTGTCTGCAGTATACCTGTATATTTGTGCATTTTTAACGTTGGATTTAAACTTTACATGTCTTAACATAGTCGAAGAGTGTTTTGTTTATATTAAAAAAATAAATGCAATGTTGCGAACATGTGTTTTTTTTTTGTGTTTTGTTAACTTTTATATACTATGGTATATAATAGTGTTTGACAGAATTATATACATTTTCTCGGAACATGTCCTTGCTTTTGCAAAAATTAATTTCCTAAAGATCCTAAATTTGAAAAAAAAAATCCTTGATTCACCCTATTATTTAAACTCATGTACGCTAATTGAATTTTCAATGAAGAATTGCAACTTGTCGATATAACTGGATCAGAATCAGCTGTACTATTAAATACATTTTGTGTTTTTAAACATATTAGAGATGGACCAAGCTTTCGGCCAGTTGAATCATGAGCCGTGATTCAGCCAGTGGTCGGAAGTAGCGAGCTACAAGTAGCGAAACTACTGTAGTAGCTATATTTTTCAGTAGTTTGTAGTGTAGCGTACTACTTTTTTAAAACAGTAGAGTATTGAGTAGCGCGATACAAAAACACAGTAGTTTGTAGCAATTCTGGAAACTACTTTTAAATTTGTTTTAAATAAAAAAATAAATGAAAAAAGAAAAAATAATTTAAAAAAAGGAAAGAAACGAGGTTTAATCGAATCTGACTGGTGCAAATCTTGCACGAGTACACCAGAAAAGAACCATAAAAATATGAGTTAATCTTTGATGCATCATTTTGATGCCATACATTCTATTCGTTTGATGTCATTATTAGTTTATATTTGTCATCATAATTTTCGTATTCCATCAAATAATTTTTTTAATCCTAAACATTCCCTGGCAAAGAAGTTATAAAATTTTGAAGATTGATTCAATCATTCAACTTTTCAATACTTTCTTGTGGGGAATATTCGTAAAGTTAGTAAAAAGAAAGACTTGAAAGGAAAAATTAGAACAAAAAAAAAGAAAAAAAAAAGACAATTCCTTGTAATAATCCGTTTTCAAATAAGTTAACTCATTAATCTAAACCATATTTCGAATTTTTTCTGTTAATCCTCAAACGGTGTATGAAAAAGTAGCGAAGTAACGACTACATTTCATAATTTTCATAGTTTGTAGTTGCTACATTAAAAAAAAAGTAGTTGTTGTAGTTAACTACATTTATTACAAAGTAGTTGTAGTTGTAGTTCGCTACAAAATAAATGTAGTTTTCCCAACCACTGGATTCAGCTGGTTGGGCCAATCTCCTTTTCAGGATAAAATCAGGGTTGATTGTGTTCCGGTATTTTACCAAATTTCCGGTATTTTCATGATCAATTTTGGTATTTTCATGTTTGAAAATACCGGAAATAAAATATTCTTAATTATGCTTTTCAAAATTTCATGCTCTTTAAGAGTGTCAAATGTCAAAAACTTAAATGCTTAATTTAATTTTTGTTTCAACTATTTAAGTTTTTCAACACATACATAACTTTAACATTGTATTTTATTTCAGTATTAATAAATATGAAATCTTTGACTCAGGTTATATTGTACTGATTAGGAGATTTAGATGTACTGCATCTAGATATATTTTGCTCCATATTTTCAGTTACAAATGCAACTTTCATTACTTTATAATTATTTTCGCGTAACTACCATTAATTCTGTTAGACCTTTACTTTTTCCTTAAAATATTCTTTTGGAGATAATTTACAACACCACCTCGAAAGTAACTGTATTACTCATTTCAATTTAATTAAATGCATGTACAATATTTTGACTAAAAACTATTGGAATATCTGAAATGTGTGAAATGTGTTATGTTGTTTATGAAAGGCAATAAATTAAAATTGGGTGTGCTTAAGGCAATAGTGTGTAATAGGGGCCTTGGTTTAAAAAAAAAACTCCCCCCCCCCCCAAGCATTTTCTCCTTAAAACTTTCAGGTATTTTTTCATGAACTCACAATCACCCCTGTAAAATATTTGATAAAATACTGTCTTTAATGAACTATTGTATCCAGGGTGTCAATGATTTAAATCAATTGATTTAAATCAGTGATTTAAATCGCGATTTAAATCAATTGATTTTTTTAAAAAAATCATTGATTTAAATCACTTTTTATTTAAATCCTTAAAAAATTCTCTTGAGAATCCCAATTTCATTATTTTTACCACTTTCTTTTAGAGCTTTGATTTCAATCTAATAAATGGAAAAGTTATCCTATTCATCCCCCCTCCACAGATGCTGGAAGGTTGCAATCCAAATAATATGTATGCACAAATAGTGCTATTTGTTGTCTAATATGTGAAATAAAGAAAATACATGCAGGTGCAGGGCAGGCGTTGCAAAGAGTGAATTGAGGGGGGGGGGACATGATAGAATGTTTGTGATATACTTTCAGTGAAAAGAAAAAACAAAAACAACCAATCAGAAGATGAATTTTCTATGACTTGCATTAGCAACTGGGGGGGGGGGGGGCAGCCTTTATTAGTGGCTGAAATGGAACATATTCTAGCCTATAAAACAAAAGCAAAATAAAGAGGGGGGGGTGAATGAAGTGAGGATTGGGTTGAGCTTCCTGCCCCATTTGATTTTTATCCTAGCTAGTAGACAGGATTATTTTCAGATTGGCTCCTAACACTTTTTTCTGGGTTCTTACTGGTGAAGCTTTACTTCAAAGGTGTTTTTGTAGTTTTAGAAACTTAAAGGTAAGTTGTTCATAAATAAAAATTAATTAATAACTGAAGTTTCTAATTTTTTTTAAAAAAATCAAAAAAATCCGATTTAAATCAAAAAAATCTGATTTAAATCAAAAAAATCCGATTTTTTTGATTTTTTTAAAAAAATCATTGATTTTTTTACACCCTGATTGTATCCTATGAAGCATAATTAAACATTTATATTAAATTTAAAAGTTTTGATGCATTGAACCAGAAACCCTTCAGTAAATAACAATAAGTTCTATTTAATTTTTAAGTTGATAACAAATTAATAAGTTGCATTACATTGTTAGTGTTTCCCAAAGCATTTTCAGACAGGGTTGGCAAAGTTTTCCCCACCCCCGGTAAATACCATGGTAAAAACCGGTATTTACCGTCCTGGGAAATACTATGTTTTTCCCACATGGGAAAAACTGATTATTTAAAACATAAATTCAAAACAATCTTTAAAAATGTCAAAATTGAGTTCTAAGTAAATAGCTTGAAAGATTTTTTTTTTTAAAGAGGATCTATAAAATCAAACAATGGAGTACATTTATTTGAATATTTACATACCACACAGAGTCCCAAACATTTACCATTCGTATTCTTTATCTCCCCCTTCCACATTGGATTTTAGCATTATGTAACAAAATACTAATTTACAGGCTTTTTGTAAACCCAGTCTATTTCTAATCCTGTTTTGGATGAAAGAAAAATTAGAAAAAATACGCTCCAGAGACGATGATGATGCAGGACATCCCTGAAGATGTTCCATTAATTAGAGAAATTCTGCATCTGTTCCGGTTTACTTACATTCCTCCACCAAACTGCAGATGAAGTAGTGTGTTTGTAATCTCTTCATTGAAAGATGTCTTAGGAAAAGGGGTTTCTTTTGATTTGAATTGTGTGTTATAAATACTTTGGATTTAAAGCTTGCAAATATTCACGAGCAGATTCCTCCTGATCTTCTGATAACTTTTCACCTTTATATTTCGGATTCATCAGGTGTGCCAAAAAATGGACAGGAGCTTTATCAAAGCTTGATTTCATTTTGCGGAAATGTGGAATGAGTTCTTTATTTTGAAGAAGCTCCAGATAAATTTCACATGCATCAGCAATTAGCTCTTGATGACACTGATATTTTTAAGTTTAATGATTTTATTTTATTGTGTTCCCAAAATTGTGGAAATGAATCATTATAAAACAACTTTATGAGCAAATTCAATGCTTTTTGCAATAATTCTTATTTTGTTATGTCTTTTTTCTGCAGAATAATTTAAAACCCAATGAAAATTTGTATAATAACTATATATTTCTAACTTTAATTTTACACATCAGACAGAGAAATCCAGTATATTGCTTACATATTGTCATTTCCTAGTATTTACCAGTTTTTCCCGGTATTTACCAATTTTTCCCGGTATTTACCAGTTTTTCCCGCTGGGATGGGAAAAATAAGTTTTGGACGGGAAAAAGCCAACCCTGTTTTCAGAACGGGGCAGCTCACTGCCCCTTTTAAGGGAAAATTTGATAAGCTGTGCCCTTTTTAAAGACTATTTCTCTTCTTACTTTTCCAGTTTCTTGTGGACCCCTTCCTAGAGGTCAATCAAAAACTTGTCTTTCACTGTAATAATTAAATTGCAGCATTCGAACCAGGGTCTTCGCTACGGTCGCATTTTTCTCAAAATGCGAAAATACTATCCCAATTGCAAAAATGGAGCATTGCATTTTCGCGTTTTTGCTCAAATATAATAAGGAAAAAAGATCAAGAAAAGAAAAAGAAAAAAAGGTGCATGATCCGAGAGAGAAAGCAATCATGGCGATATTTAACATAATCTTATTATAAATCTCAGCTAACACGTATAAACTACTACTAAGTTCCATGGGCAGAAGCCCCCCTGGCCAGGTTATTAGCCCCCCCCCCCTGAAGGAAAAAATACCTTTTTTTTTTAATCAATAAATACGTACGTTATTCAGGACAAATAACACCGAGAAGATCATGCAATCATTCGGAAACCTGGGTGATGGCGCTTATTAACCCCCCCCCCCCTGAAAAAAATAAGAATATAAACGAGACAAAGTTTTCTTTCAACATTAGCAGTTGTCATCGCTCTTCCAAAAAAACCCTCCTAAGAACTAAAATATATTTTTGCTCAGCATTGAACATTCTACGAGACTTTTTCTCTTTAGCTTATGCTCTGCTCTACTAATTTTTGTTCATAGTACATCCGTTAACGATATCAAACGGTGAATCTTCCTACCGAACTATTTTGCTGGGAAACTAAGTGATGTATGTATTTTTATCTTGTGCCATGGGCGCCCATATGCGGAATTTTAAGGGAGGGCTCAAATATTTCTCCCATGGTTTAGTTTAGCAGGATATTTTTCTCATGCAAAGCAATTTCAGCACAGATTAAAGTTATTTAAATTTGGTATTTTTAATAACTTATTCATTAATGGCTGAAAAAGAAATGTTTTTATATTTTTGCCGAAAAAATAGTACTGAAAGGGAGGAAATTCTAATTTCTAACGGGAGGGGGGGGGGGGCTGGAGCCCTCCTTTTATGGGCGCCCATACTCCGGTCTGCAAATATCAGTTGAGACCCCATGCACGCAATTAGTTATTCCTCCCCCGCATAGTTACGGCTTTCCCAGTAGCAGAAATTGCGAGAAGCGAGATGTACATCGCAGATTTTGCAGTGATCTGCAGATAATTTTCAAAAGAAGGGGAAGGAAAATCAAATACAGTTCAACGAAAAATTGAGAGAAAATAAATGTCTTTGGTCAGCCAAACGGTGGTGCTGTTCATCGTCAAAACAAACGAAATTATCCCATGTTTTAAACTTTCGTTATACATTTTACATTACCATCCTATTATAAGCAGCAGTGGGAAAGACCCCTGCTTTATTCTTATACACTATTAATCTACTACCGACTACTCCCTCGTTATAAAGACCTTTTTCTATAGGAGGGAGACGGTCGTGGTCGTAATATCAAACGTGGACCGTATTTGCAATTCAGTGAAGACAATTTGGTGTGATGTGTAAATAATCAATAGAATTTTCTAAATCTATTATTTAAATATTTATGTTTGATTAAAAATATTTCCTACTCCTTAAAAGTGCATGATGTTAAGAACATTATGCTTCTTCTCTTCAATCAGTATAGTTTAACTGGGTGTTTTCTGAGAGATTTTGCAAAGGGACAACTTATCGGTAACGAATGTGTTAAAAATTACTTAAATACTCCTCAATTTTAATTAAAAAAAAAGAGTAAACTAACAAAAATGCTGCAGATTATTTCCAACTGCCCGAATCGGTACTGCAGACTGGCTAGAAAATTTCTGCTTCTGGGACGGCTTTCATAGCGCTGCTGACATGATTATAGTTCGTCAAAGTGACAAGGGAAAGAAAGGAGGGACTCAATGCTTCTAATATCATTTTATCGCTTGTACAAAATGTAAATGTTGACGAAATTTTCGAAGAATTCTCTTTGCGCAAAAATCGGAAAATTTAAAAACATTAATTATGCAAGTGGGAAAAACAACGTTAAAAGCAAATTAAAATATAAATAAAACGGATAGCATGACAAAATATCTGGAACTTACATTTTCCCTCGGAGGGGAGGAGGTTCTTGAAACTCTGAAGTATGTGTTTGCTTTTTTTTTTTGTTTTTTTGAAAATGTGTTTTAAAGTTTTAACGTTGTTTTTCTACTATTTGTTGCACCAGACTATTATTTCTTATTAACTATGTATTCAAGATTTTTAAGTATTTAAACTGATAATGATTTATTTCCTGCAAGGTTTACCAGCATATTTAAATCAATGTAACTAATAAATAATTTTTGGAACTTGATTACCCATAATTTAAGATTTTTTCATTTTAGTATTTTGTAGAATGGCTGTCTGTTTAAAAATGCTGCTAATAAGGTAATATAAATAAAATAATTTCGGTTTTATACTTTAAAGTCATACGGAATAATATTGTTATCTAACTATAAAAATGACAATTAAAATTTTTTCATGTGTTATCGTCTGAAAACGCTGATGTAAAATCCTGTTAAACGACATTGTTCAGAGTGCTTTTTCGCTTTAAATATTTAAAGTTGGGAAGCTCTAAGTCAAGCAAGCTCTATTTACACATATCATAAATAAAATAATGCATAAGCTTGTTTTCTATGATAGAGTATTTCTCTTCTATTTAAAAAAAAAGTTTGTAGTAATTCTAAGCATCTTTCGACTTTACTAATGTTTTTGAGTACTTTAGTTACATTCAACAGACCTCATATGAAATAAAAAAAAGTTAATATTAAATTTTATTCATAAAGAAGTAATAGAAACCAAAATAACAGTAAATATTAAGAAGAAAACAATGTTAATTCATCTCTAAAATGCAAATTTTGTGCTAGTTTAAGTCGATTTTATTACTTTTATTTTGAATACAGAAACAGTTTTAATTCCCAATTGAAAGCCTTATAAGAAATTTAAAACAATAAAATAAAAATGAATTTATGAATTTCAACTCTGTGAACCCAGATTGTTATTTTCAAGTTGCATTCAAAATTATAAATAAATAAATAAATATATATATATATATATATATATATATATATATATATATATAACTCCGCCCCTGCTAAGTTCAACAATTAATATATTGTCTTAATGGTTATTATATCGCCTTATTAAATGCATTATTTATGTTCTAAAAACTTTTGTGTTCTCTCGAAAATGACCTTATTTTATGAAAATAAATTCTCAATTTAACTTTCATATAAATGCAATGACTGTTTAAATAAAAAAGGGGGGCTTTATGTTTTTCATGTGGGGGAGGGCACCATATTTGTCAGTGCCCAGGGACACCCAGGCACCTAAATCGGTCCGTGCGGATAATAAGGACAATATGTAATAGGCAGCTATGCCGTGGGCTCCTTCTATTACTGCTGAGATTATATTCGATAAAGGAATCACCTTTTTCTTAAAATAATCTATTAAAACATTGAATATTGTCTCACCTTTAATGTATGTTGCTATGTTGTTAAAGTTCTCCTGAAAAGCTACTCTTCATGGATTTCTTGGTTCATCCCATTCCACGATCAAAGCAAGAAATCAACTTGCTCATTCTGAACCTATTTTTTAACAATCAATCATGCTAGAGGTGTCAATGCGTATAGTTTTTCTCCTTCGCAAAGAGACGGAGCACAATTTTTACATTTATCTTGTAGGAATTTCTTTCCTACCTTGTATGTTCTAATGTCATTATTGTTTAATGTTAGTAATATGTAAGTACAAAGTAAATTCTGTGTTTAGTTCACTATGGCACTTACAGTCGTAAAATGCCTAAATTTTAGCGTAATTTTACTGAAAGAGGATTGAAGCTCGCCGACACCTTCTTGTATCTCATGGACCCCCAACTTTTTCTATTGTTTTTCGTGGACAGCTTTTGGAACCACTGATCTTAGTTCTTTTTTAACATGTAAAGAATTATCACAAAATAATTTTGAGTTAATTTTTCATTTACTTTTTACAAACCGAAATATGAGTTGCTTGAGCATTACTTGCACATCCTGAACAATTTTATGTCATTAAAAACTCAGCGTATCTGTGTCGTTACTTCTCCCGAACGCCAGTGAACTAAACATCGAACCAGTAATCGATAGATTCATAATTTCTCTCTCTTTAATACTTCTTAAGATTTAAATTAACAGAGATATAATTAAAAACATTGTTTTTCTCCCGTATTTCTTCCATTTTAAAATCTGCTATTCCTCTTCTCCTTATTTCGTTTTCGCTCTTGTTCCTTTTGTAGGTTACATGCCAAAAGTCGAAAATTGAAATAACACCCAATCTTACGCTACTATCTCTTAGATAAAATTTCATACTGTCTATGAATAGAACACAAATAATTTCTTGAAATTTCCTATAAAAATCACCATTTGGTGTACAACAAATTTATGGTATTTTTAAAAATTGGATATCGGGCTGCTGCTCACAACATTCGATAATCTTGAATGGCTTAGGACTTTGGGGTCATTAAAATGTTTCCACGTTTTATATCATAAAATTGCAGATTACTGCTGACACCTGTTTCGACGTGACACGGAACCCAGTTTTCAATGCAACAAAGTATTAGCTAAAATCATCCGAGAAAAGCAACACAGTGGTACAGAAGACTTTAAATTGTAAAAATTGGAAACTAGCAAAATAAGCAAAGCAAAAAAAGTCTGGAGCGGAAATTTATTATGAATCCAGTTGAGAAAAACCATTAAGTGATAAATTTTCAAAAATCAGGTAAACATTAAATGTTGTCAAATAAATGAAAAGATTCTGAATAAGTTAGCAATAAATATATTGTAGGGGAAGAAGGAATGCATTAAAGCAGTTGTATTATATAGAGGGAGGCAGAAAATAACAGAATGAAGAAAAAACAATAATAAAATTATTTGACCAGAATAAAAATTAGCAAAATTTTCTGCTTTAGATTTAGATTAAAAAAATTTAGATTTAGATTAGATTTTGATAAAAATAATTTTGATTGGTGGTTTTGAAGTAAATCCACCCTCCTGTTTTTGTTTATTTTCCATGCAGTTTCTCATTAATACCAGATTTTTCAATTTTATGCCACATAAAGCAAGTTTAAGAAAAATGTTGGTGTACTTTTTTACAATAGCGGTATGGTAAATGCATGTGCTGCGCTGCGTTTGAAACCTGATCAAGAGGATTTATTTCAGATCACTTTGTTGCTTGAAAGAATCGACCAAGAAGTATCAAATTACGAGAGATAAAAAGAATAAAAATGCATGGATTGAGCTGGTTTCGATACTAAATGTGTCTTGTACTCGTTTTTTCGAAATCGATGTATTGAAATTCTAAATCGAAGGAAGCCATTTGAGGAAAAACGTATATTTTATTTCAATAGCTGTTTGAAACGCTCTCAAAGTATACAAGCTCAAAGTCTTGACATTTTTAATCTTCTAATCTACAGTCATGCTCATAATAGCTTTATGAATAGTGTGAAGTTTCAAACTGCTGTGAAATAGGAACTAAAACGTGGAAGTTCTTTTTTCAGGTTTTTTTGAAAACACATGAAATATTTATGGAACTTGACTTTCAGTTCTTACACTTTTAAAACTTCCATGGGAGTACAGTCCCCCCCCCCCCCACTCTTTTAAGCAATCTTTGGATGGAAAATAAATAAATTGCCAACGCAAATAGTGCGCGACTTATTGCTTTATTTTACTGTGACTAAGCGTGAAATGGCTATAAATAGATGTTCCCGAATGGCCGCTCGACCATCTTTTAGGGGAAAAAAAACCTACCTTCTCAGTTCCTTTTTACTGCTTTTGCTCTAACATGCTGCTTCATTTACACGCTTTTTTATCTCTCTTAGCTGAAAGTGATTCATTTCGTAGCTACATCGTCTTGGAATCACTTTAATTTTTTTCCCCTTTTGTTCTAATGCTTGAATAAAGTTTAGCATAAGATTTTCGCTGAAGTAGAAACACCCTCATATGTGCTGTTCTCATCAGTTGAAAAAATTGGAATAAGCTCAGTCTGATACAGGGAGAAAAATTAAGCTCTGTCGAATTATATCGAATGTTAAGGGGTGTGAGAAATCTTTCATCCCTTTAAATTGACAAATTGACCATTTATATGAAATTTTAGCTTAAAAAATTAATTCCAAATAAAGAAAAACAATATCGAAACAACAATTATTAGCAAAAAATTGGCTTTGTTTGGTTTTTCTGTACTTGAGAGCTCTGTCCTCTGCTTGCTGCGCTCACCGAAGCACCCCCTTCCCATCGCTTCGCAATCTTATTTGATTCATTAAGATTTAAATCGTCTGTTAGGAAAAATCAGATTGAAATTCGCGTCACGATTAGAACAAAATGACTCGACGTTGAACTCTTAAAAAAGTCACAAAAAATGGTAGCCACTTTTGCACTTTTGGTCACCATTTTGAAAAAACAGTAAATACGCAGCTCAAAAGTAAATGACCTATTCACTATTCGTAATATTTAACATTTAATTAAAAGATTATTATACTCTGCACAAATTACAAACATGATTTCAATGGATCTTAAATTTATAGATAAGCATACACCAAAAGGAAATATTTTACAAAATTTTAAACATAATACACAAAAAGTAGGTAATATAACAAAATTAAAGCAAATTTGAGGGTTCATGTAGTTTTGATTTATTTATTAATGAGAAAAATTTCTGTCTGACACGATTATTTTTGTGGAAATTTGAAATTGTAACAGGTCGTAAACGCAACAAAGTACAAAAACCGTTTTTCTTTTTTTTTTTGTTTTTTATTACACATTACCTTGATGAAAGAACACCCGAAAACCAAGATGCAGTGGTGCGTGGATCGTTACGCTATTAGAGACGCGAAGATCGTAGGTTCGATTATGTTATAGGTTTGTTGTTGTTGACAAATTTCTTTTGATATAACCGCCAGGCTAGGCCAAGTCCGCTAGTCCAAAAAGTCATAAACCAGTGGAGAGGATTAGAGTATCCTCCCTGTCAAGACCCACGGGGGTTCCTCAACAGATGTTCTGGAGAGGCCTGGTGTGAGTTGCAGTTGGGACACATCAAAAAGATTGTTATAAGTTTTGTCGCTTGTGATTGACTTATTCCGGTTAATTTTAATACAAATTTCCAAGAATATATAATCTGAATTCATTGTGCAAGATTTTAAATCACAGTTGTACTGTTGCATTAAAACTCGAAAAGAACATGTCTATTTTAGCACGAATAATAGGGATGCACCGATTAATCGACCACTTTACCGATTAATTAATAATCGGAAACATTTTTCTGATTAATCGGCTTAAAAAATATGTGTTAATATTTTTTTAAAGTATACTTTCACCAAGAAACTATAAAAAACAATTTTATTGACAGTAGATAAATGTAATTTTTTGCAATCCTTATTACAACATGCAGTATGAAAGTGTACAGTGTAAAAACAAAACAAATAGATCATACAGTGCATGAAACTGAATGGAATATTAAAAGATAACCCTCACAGCTGATATTCAAATGACATTATTAAAATAATTAAACTCCTTCACTTTTGAATTGGAATGTGAAAACATGAGTATATACCATCGGCCAAATTTTGCCGATCAATCGGCGGCAAAATGTTTTAAATAAAATTACTTTCAGTATGCCTTGGAACTATGATGAATATATTTACAAACAAGAAAAAATTAAATTTTCTGCTGACATAAATGTAACATGTAGTTCTAAAGTGTAGTGAGTAAAAATAAAACAAATAATTTAAAGATTGAAATATGAAAAAAAAAATCTTTTTAGTTAATATAAATGCTGTAATAAATTAATATTCTTATTTTAGATAAATATATACGTAGAGACGATGTTGCAACAATTTTCATGTGTCTCTACTTTTTCTTAGCATAGTGCTTTTAGATAACCTCTTAATTTTCGAAGAATAGAAATCTTGAATTAAATAGCTACTCAGAACATTAAGTTAAATTAAAAACACTCCTAAATTAGAGTGTCTACCGCAACCGCCGCCTGTTTTTTTTTTTTTTTCAGTTTTCATGTCTTAGTCTGTTGATGTAATTTAATTAACAATAGTATGAAAATTGGTTAAAAGAAATTTGATAAAATTTTGAAATTATTTTTGGGAAAATTAGGAAAATGGAAAAAAGATAAATCTTCGCTCGGAAATCAATTAGGAACTACTTCTTAACTCTGAATCGAAAAGAATGAAAAGGATAAGTGATGGCGAAATTGGTAAGATTAAAAAATATCATCCTGGTCATTAATCGACTCCGCCAGTTATCTACTTACGATTAATCGGAAATCGGCCAATTTGCTTATCGGTGCATCCTTAATAAATAACATTTCTTAAAGGTGTTTTTCTTTTTTGTGTGTATTTCCTTGATACTTCATAGAATTACGAAAGTAAGGTGAAGCTTGACCACGGAGAGATGGCGCGTGACCTTGAGGTGGAAACGGACCGCTTCGTTTTAAAATGAGTAGGATCAGCGAGAAAATTAATTTTTAACTTTGTTCCCAAAGTTTTACTGCCTGCGTGATCTGTCTGATGTTGCCTATAAAAAATGAAGCGGTCCGTTTTCGCATCAAGGTCAGCCGCCATCTCTCCATGGTCAAGCTTTCTCGTTTCATTTTCTTTCAAATCGGCAAAAAATAATAAGTCACTCGCTGTCTGTTTTTCAAAAAATTACGGGAAAAAAATCGAAATTTTGAATTGCTGCTGTCAAGTGCGAATGCTTTAAACTTATATGAAATGAAAAATAAGAAATTTGAAAGTAGGGTATTGGGATAGAGAAATGTTTGTCAGTCTGCCTCTGTCCCGCTCTAATAAGTATTGGGGAAACTGCATCTGTGCTTCTTCACTAGTATTTCATTTATGACTCGCAAGCGAAAATAGTATTTCCTCTAATGTGTTATAGTGCCAAGCAAACATAAAATGCATTCAATATAATCATGCGCAAGTTCGCTTGATTCAGATCATTGGTACGAAAGTGTTGAAACAATTGTACTCAATGACTTTAAGTTGAAACATTTTTAAAGAGAGAGAGAGAGTGTCCTTCTGTCATTTTATAAAACGGCACATTTCAGTGTCCCTCATGTATACATTGACAACGGGGCATGATATAAGATGGGCCCGGGGCCCTAGGTCAAACACCTTTTTGGGGCCCCCTGTACGACGGCTTTGCAATTTTTGGCAGTGGATAAAACAATTTTAGCCATTAATTGGAAGCAATTTTAGCCATTTGGGGCCCCTATAGTTGTGTAGGCCCTAGGTCATGGCCTAGATGACCTATTCAGTTGTCAGACCCTGTGTATAAGCTACATGAAAACGTTATTAACCTGTTCAAAACCGCACATATGATAGATGACCTTATTTAAGACCCACGCTACGCCAGTTTTATTTTCTTATCGAAATAAAACATTGTTTTGAAGGGACATCTTTTGTGAATGCCCAGCCTTATTCAATTTTTTAATGTGTGTTCTTGTGCCCTGTGTTAGGGGTGCACATACCCCCCAAGCTCAATGGCGCAAATCCCCCCCCCCCCCCAAAGTTTTTCACAACCCTCTTGTGCTTTTTATTTCTATTTTTACATGTCTTTTTTATTTTATTTATTTTTTAAATATTATTTATTTATTCTTTTAAATATTATTTATTTATTTTTTTATTTATTATTAATTTTCTAAAAGTACTAATTATGCGTAGAACAGAATCACTTTTTTTCTCTTCCCAGACATTCCAAGCACACTCACACATACAAAATAAATAAATAAGTAATAATAGTAAAGAAATAAAAAAACTAATTTCAAATAAAAACATTAATTAATGAATATTTTTTTTAAAAAGATCAGTAAATAATTTAAAGAAATAAGAAAATAAATAAATTAGTTTTAAAAAATCCCCCCCAAAAATTTTGATGGCGCAACTTGCGCCATAATCCCCCCCTGTGGGCACCCCTGCCCTGTGTGAATGAACCTCTCCAGAATGTGTATATATTTTTTAGCCTACTTTCCCGTTAAAAATAAAAGAAAGACGAAAAACGTATTAAAAATAGCTTAATGCATCTAAAAATATCGCCAAGTCCAAAAAATATCGCCAAGTTAAAAAAATAAAAAGGTGAAATGAATATCGAAAAATTAAAAATTTGAAAGTACTGTATTGAGATGGGGAATTTGTGTGTCGGTCGGTCTGTCTGTCTGTCCCCCCCTAATAACTTTGAATGAACATTCCGATTATGACAAACTTTTTTTTTTTTGGAAAGATCTCGGCAAGTACAGCTCATTCCCATATTTGATTTTTCGATTTGAATAATTTTTGGTTCAATTTTGAACCGTTCAAACAACCTGTCCCGCGATGCTAACTTTTGAGTGAACAGTCCGATTTGAACAAACTTTTTTTTGTTCGAAAGATCTTTTCAAGGATACTTCATTCCCGTATCTACATTTTCGATATGAACAATTTTTCGTTCAACATTGAACCGTTCAAACAAGCTCCCACCCCTAATAACTTTTGAGTGAACCGTCCGAATGGAATAAACTTTTTTCTGTTGGAAAGATCTCGGAGAATACAGCTCATTCTCATATTTGATTTTTCGATTTGAACAATTTTTGGTTCAACTTTGAACCGTTCAAACAACCTGTCCCGCGATGCTAACTTTTGAGTGAACAGTCCGATTTGAACAAACTTTTTTTTGTTCGAAAGATCTTATCAAGAATACTTCATTCCCGTTTTTAAATTTCCGATTTGAACAATTTTTCGTTCAACATTGAACCGTTCAAACAAGCTCCCACCCCTAATAACTTTTGAGTGAACAGTTCGATTTAAACAAACTTTTTTTTGTTCGAAAGATCTCGGCAATGATACTTAATTACCGCATTTAAATTTTCAATTCGAACATTTTTTCGTTCAACATTGAACCCTTCAAACAACCTTTCCCCACCCAATAACTTTTAAGTGAACTGCCCGAATTGAATAAACTTTTCTTTGTTCGAAAGATCTCGGAGAGACTCATTCCCATATTTCACTTTTTAATTTGAACCATTTTTCGTTCAATGATGAACCGTTCAAACAACCTGTCCCGCGATGCTAACTTTTGAGTGAACAGTCCGATTTGAACAAACTTTTTTTTGTTCGAAAGATCTTATCAAGAATACTTCATTCCCGTTTTTAGCCTACTTTCCCGTTAAAAATAAAAGAGACGAAAAAAGCATTAAAATTGGCTTAATGCATCTAAAAAATGTCGCCGAGTCCAAAAAATATCGCCAAGTAAAAAAAAAGTCAAAAAGAAACAAAAAAAAAAAAAAAATGAAATAAAACATCGAAAAATTAAAAATTTGAAAGTAGGGTATTGAGATGGGGAATTTGTGTGTCGGTCGGTCGGTCGGTCTGTCGGTCTGTCTGTCCCCCCCCTAATAACTTTTAAACGAACATTCCGATTTGGACGAACTTTTTTTGTTGGAAAGATCTCGGCGAGTACAGCTCATTCCCATATTTGATTTTTTGATTTGAACAATTTTTGGTCCAATTTTAGCCGTTCAAACAACCGGTCCCGCGATACTAACTTTTGAATGAACAGTCCGATTTGAACAAACTTTTTTTTGTTCGAAAGATCTTTTCAAGGATACTTCATTCCCGTATCTACATTTTCAATTTGAACAATTTTTCGTTCAACATTGAACCGTTCAAGCAAGCTCTCACCCCTAATAACTTTTGAGTGAACCGTCCGATTTAAACAAACTTTTTTTTGTTCGAAAGATCTCGGCAAGGATACTTCATTACCGTATTTAAATTTTCAATTTGAACATTTTTTTCGTTCAACATTGAACCGTTCAAACAACCTTTCCCCACCTAATAACTTTTAAGTGAACCGTCCGAATTGAATAAACTTTTTTTTGTTCGATTGATCTCGGAGAGGCTCATTCCTATATTTCACTTTTCAATTTGAACCATTTTTCGTTCAATGATGAACCGTTCAGAAAAAATTTTAACATGAGGGCCTACGGAGAAATTTAAATTGAATGTTGATTCTGAACTTCAAGGCGGATTTCCTTCAAACTAACTTTGTAAGAAAATGGTTTTGATAAATAATGTATTGTAAATTACTTTTCTGAATAATCTTCTGTGAGGACTCTGATTCCGACTCCGACTCCGCAAGCATGGCGGAAATGCAGGCTCAGAAAAAATGACTGACTGGGCAGACGATTTTTTGTTTATTTATTTATTTGTTTTGTTTAATTTATAATTTTTTTTTTTATCAGACGATTTTTTTTTGTCAACAACAATTTTTCATTCACGAGAGCATTTTATTCCTTATTTATATTTAACAACTGGCAACGGATTAAAAATGAAATTCAAGACATTTTATTAACGAACGACTTTTTTTTCTTTCTTTGATAAAATGTGTTTTGAAGTTCTTTGTACTTTTATTTTGTTTATTTATTTTTTTTTCTTTTGAAAATGATTGTGGAATTTTTCTACGGAAGAACTATAACAGTTACATTCTTTAAAAGGTGCGACAAAACTTTATTTACTCGTTTATTTACTTTTTACGTGTCTATTTCATCTGATGAGAGGGGTATATTTTGCTTTTAGAAATCAGCTTTAAGTGCTATAAAGGTATGTTTGACATAATTTTCAGTTTCAGGTAATTAATAGAACATTGAACAGATGCTAGAATGCCGATGTCGATGTACGGTAAAGTAGGCTCGTTTAGTTCTTGACAGAACTTTTGTTAATGTTTCCATTTTTTTTAAATTCTGTATTGCAAAATTAAAAAACAAATGAATTATATTTTTTTTGCAATTTTATTCTATGTTATTATTATTGTTATTATTTATTTTTATTTTCTTTTTTACGAAAAATTACATTCATTTTTTGTTAATATACTCCTTCAGCATAATTTCTTGTTGCTTTTTCTATGTTGAAGTAATTTCAATCATACGGTATGCCACCGTTTAACCGGTAAAAATTGGCTGTTTGTAAGAATTCGGCAAAGGGACCGATTACTGCCGATTAATCAGTGCATCACTTGTTTGCGTCTGCGGGGACTGACGTTTTTTAGTAACATCCTATATTTATGGATGAGATTTGATGTGCTCGTTACTTCTATCAATGTCAGAGTTGGGCTCATGGGAAGAAAGGAATGCTAGCAGATGTTAATCGTATTTGTTGAAACCACCTGTTCCGTGTGTGCTGAGCATTATTTGGCAGCGTTACAAAAACAGCTTCGTGGAAAAAAAAAAAAAACATTTATCACATGATAGTTTTCAATTTGCGATCGTTTATCCGTAGTTCTAGTATAAAAATTATTATTAAAAAAAAATGAAGATTTTTATGAGAAGCTTCATTATCTTATTCTCGTTATTTAATTCCCGCTAAAGTCGAAATTACGGGGTTTTTTTGTAATTTTTTGCAATTGTCAGTTTTATTTAACAAAAAAAAAGGGGGGGGGGGTTACTGCCAAACAAAAGGTTATACAAAAGTTAAACGAATGAGACATAAAACATTGTAAAAAAAAATCTATTGGCGCCTTTTCTTGCCTTTGTTTTTCAATCAAAAGAAAAAAAAAGTAGCGTTGAAGGTTTTTCTTTTTTTTTTTTTTGTATTTTTTTTTTTTTTTTTTCAAAAAAAAAACTCGAAATTGAAGAATCGATCACTACTTTAATTTTAAGACTTTTATGATATTTATTTACAATAATCTTTGAAGATAAAGGAATTTTTGTGTAAATTCTACACAAGAGAATAAATCCTTGAGAAAAACTAAAAAATGTATGCAAAGTAATTAATACATGAACGTATAACATATTATTGTTATTATGATTTTTAAAGAAAGGAAACTTTTTTTACAGAGGCAAAAAAATCTTTAACTACCTACCGGCAGGGTTGGCAATGTTTTTCCCACCCCCGGTAAATACCATTATTTCCTATCCCGGTAAATATCATTATTCCATGGTAAAAACCGGTATTTACCGTCCTGTGAAATACTACGTTTTTCCCACCCTCGGTAAATACTATGTTTTTCCCACATGGGAAAAACTGGTTATTATAAACAAAAATTCAAAACAATCTTTAAAAGTGTCAAAATTGAACTCTAAGTAAATAGCTTGACAGATAAAAAAAAAAAAAAAAAAAGAAAAGGAAGATCTACAAAATCAGACAATGGAGTCCATTTATTTCAATATTTACGTACCACACAGATTCCCAAGCATTTACCAATCGTATTCGTATTCTTCGTCTTCCACTTCCACATTGGATTTTAGCATCATGTAACGAAATACTAATTCAGAAACTTTTTGAAAAACCCACTCTATTTCTAATCTTGTTTTGGATGAAAGAGAAATAGGAAAAAAATACGCTCCAGAGATGCTGATGATGCAGGACATCCCTGAAGATGTTCCATTCAATTGGAGAAATTCAGCATCTATTCTAGTTTTACTTAAATTCTTCCACCAAAGTGCAGGTGAAATAGTTATTGTATTTTAAAATATTTATTTAGAAAATCTGTTATTATAAAACGATTTTATGAAATTTTAGCAAATTTTATGTTTTTTGCAATAATTCTTATTTAGTTTATGTTCTTTTCCTGCAGAATAACCTAACCGAAATTCGTAATAACTATGTATTTCTAACTTTAATTTTACGCATCAGATTCAGAAACCCAGGATATTGCTTACATATTGTCATTTGGAAGTTTTTCTTAATATTTACCAGTTTTTCCTGGTATCAGGGGTCTGTCCAGGATTTTTCACAAGGTCCGTTTTTTGTGAAAAACTAAATAATTTTGTGAAAAATCAAATAATTTTGTGAAAATTAAACAATTTTGAAAAAAAAAAAGAATTTTTTTTTTT
Organism: Uloborus plumipes; assembly: GCA_038373865.1. Lineage (NCBI taxonomy): Eukaryota > Metazoa > Arthropoda > Arachnida > Araneae > Uloboridae > Uloborus > Uloborus plumipes. Next base: position 19,514 of record JAXGGA010011327.1, read on the forward strand.
AAATTAATAAAAAATAAAAGTGAATTTCATTTATTTTCCTCTTAAAACAGCGTATATCAAACATCAAAAATACGAAAAATCCGATTCCTGTAGCGGATGCAAAGAGATTGCAGTTTTCAAAGTGCATCAAACGCATAAAAACGGCATATAAACGAGTTCATTTTGGTAAAAAAAAATTAAAACGGCATTTTAAAAGTCTATGATAAACATATTATTAATATCTGTTGACACAATTGATTGAAAAATAAAATGAAACGATCCATCCAGTGTTTAACATTTAGACTCATAAAAGAACAGTTAATTTTGCTTTAAAAATTATAAAATAATGATCTGAACAAAAAATAAAGCGAATTTTCATTAATTGCCTCCTAATAAAGAGTAATTAGCTTGAAAAATAAGTAAATTCGATTTTCATATCGGATGCAGAGAGGCATTTTTCAAAATGAAAACGTCAGAAGTATAAAAACGGTAAATAAAATAATTTATCAAAGTCAAATAATTTTAGAATTACATTTCATCAGGTTTATATGATGAATGTCTTTAATAATCACCGACATATTCGCCAAAAAAATTCGGCGGAAAAAATACGAAAGTAGAGAGACATAGCAAAACAAACAATACTACAGGACTTCCAATATTAACAGACGAAAAGTACATAAATTATTCCTGAATATAACCAAAACACCGCCCTTGCAAGCATCAAATAAAAAAAAAAAATAATAATAATAATAATAATAATTTCCTGCCAAAATAAGGTCAAAAAGTCGCACCAAAAACGTCAGATGGTGATAATTTTAAATAGCTGGTCACTCTATCAGAAGCAATCCTATTTTTTCTCCAACCCCAGCTATCTGTTTGCAGTTCTAAGTTCATTTCGCAGATAATTGCAATTGTTGTTAATTCCTTTTTGTAAAAGTCAAGAGCTGGGAGAAAAATCCTTACTCTGCATTTCCAGAGAAATCTATAACAGCAACATCGCAGCAAGCCATTTTGATTTGCATATGATAAAACAAACAAGCAGAACTATTAAAGCAAAACAACTACCTTTTTTAAGTTGTTAATTTCTTTAAAAGAAGCTCGAGCATAGAAGACAGGAAGTGTGCCGACTTTTTTTTTTTTTTCTGAAAAAGTGGCGGATAAGCAATTTCCTTCTTTAACTTCAGAAAAGGCCCAAAAATTATGGGCTTTTACACAGAAATATGCTATGAGTTATTTTGATATTAGATTTGCTTTTTGAATGGATAATGGGTGAAATGTCCGTTTTGTTTGATCAGCATTTTGTGAAGAGTCCGTCTTATTTGATCGTATTTTTGTGATGGGTCCGTTTTGCTCGATCGTATTTTTGTGAAGGGTCCGTTTTGCTTGATCGTATTTTTGTGAAGGGTCCGTTAACGGACCCGAATTTCCTCTGGCCAGACCCCTGGGTATTTACCATTTTTTCCCGGTATTTACCATTTTTTCCGGTATTTACCAGTTTTTCCCAGTGGGATGGGTTTTTCCCAGTGGGAACAAGTTTTGGACGGGAAAAAGCCAACCATGCCTACCGGTCAAATTTCCCGCGGGTCAGCCGGTCCAGGGTTTGAGAATTGCTGCTTTAAACTTTTTCTTGGGATTTCCTAGACATTTTTCTCCATTATGTTTATATACACTTTAAACTAATTTCTTTTAAAGGCTCTCACTGTATAGAGGAATTGGGTCATTCTCTTTCAAATTATTGTTGAAGTAAAATACCTAAAATCAAGGGGTATTTTGATCACCTCGTGGCACCCACTTTGGGAACCCCTGTCTTAGGTGTTTAATTTGATTTTGTAGAAATCATTCCCATACTCTTCACACTGTGACTACCCGCTAAATATGTTGGGACCTTTATCATTATGATGAAGATCGGAGAGCCCCCAAGATGTTTCTTTGGAATCACTGCTGTAATATTTTCGTTGTAGTAAAGGCAGATTCCAAACAATTTAGCTAGTGTCTGTTTTGTGAAAATGCGATTGGTTTTGTGAAGTTTTCCTTTTGTGTTAAAAAATTAATAAAATTAATCAGGAACATTTAGTGAACTTTTATTGCAGTATGTAGTCAACTATGAAAATGATGTAATAAAACCTATATTAAAGGAGATTATTCTTGTGCCTGAGTGAGTGCTAATAATTTCACTGGCCCGTTTCTGTAATCTTGCAAAGAGAAAAAAAATTCCGTTCAAACATATGCAGAGAAACATTTTTCTACTGAGAGAAAATTTTCTACCCATGTGGGTTGTTTTGTACCCATTTTCACATACGTCATCCCGTAATTTGTTAAATTTAACATTGTTGAATATGTACAAAGGGATGGCGTATTTTTGAAAAAAAAAAGCAGAAAAAAACGAAGATCCGTTTTTGATTGTAAATGTTATGAAAGATTCGCTTTTGTGTTCTAGAGTTGGGTAAAAAAGTGGAAATGAAAATAAGAAATTTATTATGAGAAGGGAGGTATGGTCCGTATTTTTGCATCATTATCATCTCTAACCTCCAATAAGTAGTGAAAGGTTATTCAATTTCCCTTCAAACGCGAATATTTTAATTCCAGACGAATCACTTGAGGGAGTTGAGGTATTCGCCGAATGAATCTTTCCACTCAGCAATTAGATTCTCGGAAAATTTCTCCTGCGGGAGGGTTTCGAGTTGGAGGAAATAGAAACGTATACAATTTGTGCAAAATGAGAAAACTTTTTCTCTCGCTCTTTAAAAAATGAATACTCTGATTAAAGAAGGGGGAAAAAAGTCTGGAGGCGCGATACGTTGTATATAAGTGATAGAATAAGTGCATGCTGTTTCTCGAAAGTATCGATTCGGGGGGACCCACTTCTGTTGCCATGACGACGGGATGTTGGTCCGAGGTCATTGAGCTTGAGAGTAGGAGCTGATTTCAAGGGCTCGTTCCGTATCGAAATGTTTGTTCTGATCCAGCTGCGGTCTTTGTTTTCCTCTGTTATTTTAAATTGCACGGATTATACTAAAAATGTTATTAAATCCGATTGTAACATTTATCCTTCACCCCACACTATCAAGTATCTTGCAAAATCATTCTATTTTAATTGTGAAGTTCACCCGGGGAGAAGGGGGCATGGTGCATATTGGCAGGGGTGCCCATCCCCCCAAGCTAAATGGCGCATATCCCCCCCGCCAAATTTTCACAACCCTCTTGTACTTTTTATTTTTATCCCTCTTTTTTATTTTATGAATTTTTTTAAACATTATTTATTTATTTTTTGAAACTATAACTATTATTTTTTTGTGTATTATTAATTTTTTAAAAGTTCGAATGATGCGCAGAATAGAACCGCTTTTTTTTCATATTCCACACACACACGCACAAAAAAAAAAAAAAAAAAAAAAAAAAAATAATAATTAAAAAATGATTTAAATGAAAAAAATAAATGAATCTTTTTATTAAAAAAAATCAGTAAATAATTTAAATTAAAAAAATTAATTTCTGAATAATTTTAATAAGTAAATAAAGTAGTTACCCCCCCCCTGTGGGCACCCCTGCATTTGGTTCTCGTTTTTTTTATCTCCCAGATTTGAGAGGGAGGGGGAGGGGTCAGGGTGTTGTATTCATTTCATGCTATTTCCTTACTTTTTGTGCTAATAGCTAGGGGATTCTCGCTTTCGGGTCGAGCTTTTGATATCATTTGTGAACCAGTCACGTGAACGAGATCGCATGTAATTCACCAATCATATGTTAAATCCCTCACGGGACTAATTGGGGAATGATAGCAAAATTAAATTTGAATTCGAAGCTTGCTAGAATAGGGCAAATGTCTCCTCCATTATAATCTCATACACACCTAGGATTTAAGTTCGCTATGTTATCTTTTGCCGTATGCTCATGATGTTTACTTTCCTCTCGTTAATCAATCAATTATAAATATGTGCTCTGTGGATTATTTTTAATACTTATCACATCAGCCACCTTGCATTTTCTTGTTAGTCATTTTTCCCCTGAACTTTAATTTTCATTCTGAGTGAATTCAATGCTTTTTCTCTGAGTGACGTTGTGTTTTGTATTTTTGCAACAAGTATCTCGGGTGTATGAGTTGGTGTGATAATTGTTCTTTTAACGTTCTCGCCGCGTATCCCAGCATCCCGCGTGCATGACGTAATTTAAAAAGCTTTTTCCACTATTTCATCGTTTTAATGTTACTAATACCTCACTACTTCTCGTCCATTTTTCAAGCCACGTACCTCTTATCCTCTTTAGTCCCAGTTGAAGGTACACATATGTGTATCTTCTAAGTTTTTATTTTTATCTGGTTTCAAAGCAAATTATAACGAAAAAAACTATGCAATATAAAGTCTGCGATTGTAACATTTATTTTTCATCAATCCCAATTTTTTTCTAGGTATTATTCAGACCTAGCAAATTTTAAAATGTTGAAATTCAAATGGTTGAAAAAATCAGGACTGAAGAGGATAATATAGTAAGGATCAGCGAGTGTGTTGATAGTGGCTCAAAGAATTGTGGTGTGTGGGGGAGGGGGGTCTTAAAAAATTAAATTTAGTCTACAGAATGTAAAGTAGAACTTTTCTTTGAACCTCGTAAAAAGATTTGCCATACTTTTTAACGTAGTTTCTAACATAATTTGTATAAATTTAGTGCATATATTTTTTATTGTTTTTTATGCGTAAAAATACACGTTTTTTAGCAACTTTGTTCAGAAAATTGAGTGCTCAGAATGTTTTTATGTTTTTGACTTCAATAAAAGCTGAAACTCGCTGCATTAATTGATAGATATGCGCTCTCTTTTAATAGTAAACTAGCAGCTTGGCCCGGCGTTGCACGGGCTACCTCTGAACAAAAAAAACATCATAAAACTTGAATATTTTATAAGACTGGGCGTCTTACTATTTTTTTTGCAGAAGTTCTTTTATTTTTGTTTCCCCGTATAATTCTTACTATATATACGTATCATAGCGTGATGTAGTTAAAATAATTTTTTGGTATGTTGTTGTCTTATTAACTCGGGCGAAACCGCGGAATACACAGCCATGTCCCAATAAAGGTTTTTGCAGTAACAACTCATATTCATTATAATGCAAAGGATTTCTCATTTTTTGTTCAAGTTTTGTTAATTTTTTGCTCAGAGGTAGCCCGTGCAACGCCAGGCCACGCAGCTAGTTAAAACTAATTAAGATTGAAAAATTACGAATGTATCGGTACCGGGTTCGACTTTCAGTTCACTGGCGTTCAGCAGAAGGAAGCAGTACATAGGTAGGTAGATAGATAGATAGATCGATCGATAGAAAGATACTCAGTTTTTAATATAAGTAGATAGGGTTAATGGAGGCCACGTGTCTACGCGCATGTCTAACGAAATTTAGTAGTGACAAAAAGCAACGAGATTTAAAAGGTGAAACAAATTGTTCCCTTAAAGTGTGATTGCCAAATTCTTGAAACTGAGACTCACGATTTGACTGATCCGAATCGAGGTAAGAGAAAGGCATAACTTTCTTTTAGAGAACCTAGTTTCTTTCTCCCCTTTTTGCTTCGACTAAGCGTAAACCAACACTCAGCTGGACGAAAAAAATTATTTTAAAAAATTGCTCGGTTGCGTTTCGAAACTTTTCGATGCGCTTATCGTATGCTAAAGGCGTTCTGAGTAAATTTAGAAACTTGGCTTTTGCATTGCCAAGTTTGCCAGAACGCTGCCGTGTGTCGGAGAGAGGAGAATGTCGGGGGCTAAGTCTCGGTGTTTACATTTCCGGAGCATTTTCGTGCAAAATCGAGCATTTTGATGTGAGGGTGGTGTGTGTGTTTTCCCTTCTGTTTTTTTATTATACGTGCGTGGGATTCATGTCTGTCTGCAGGAAAGGTATTTCTTGCGGCGGGAGATCCAGGAATTTCGGAATCTTCTGTGTGGCAAAGTGGTTTCGGTCAAGTTCAGTACTACATGGATTGTTTTTGTGGTAAACCTTTTTCTTGTTCTTTAATGGAAGGATCAGGTCGCTGAGTGCGCTCTGTTTTCTTGTTTTTTATTCATCAATCGCAAATCTTCGGTACTGACTGCTCCATCTAATTGAATCTTTGCCCCCCCACCTTCCTAATGTTATAAATATTACTTCTCTCTAAAAATACTGTGCAGATTTATGTACCCCCTTCTCCTCCCCCCAGAAGGTAGCCTTACTCGATTTTCCTTTAAAATATCGTTAAAATAGAGGATGAGAATTAAATTAATCTAGTAAACATCGAAGAATTAATTTTGTAAGTAGCTTCACAAGAGAGGCAAAATATGTCTGTTAGTTCACATCTGATATGTCTCCTCCTGGATTCCAATAATCAGTTAGGGGAGGGGGGAGGGGCGGGTGTGACCAATGAAATGTCTGGACCGGGTAATGATAAAAAAAAAACTTATGTGATGAGATTTAATAAAAATAAAGTGTTTCTGTGTTTCTTGCATAAAGAGTGAAATTAAAAAAGAAAAAAAAAAGGAATTTTTATCTGTGTTCTGGACCCATTAAAAAGCTTGATTCGTTGCAATACTCTGAAGTTATTTTTTAAACAATTTAATGGTACTTTCTTTTCGTTTAAGAAAAGGGTTGAAGTGTCAAGATGGCATAAGCTTTTTACTAAGTATTTGCCAAAATGAAATAAGCAGGTAGAATAATTATTAATAAAAATTAAATTGTAAATGAGGTTTGAATTAACGTATTTAGGTGTTCGTTAGTTGATTCAATTGTTTGTGCAAAAATAGGGCTTCATGAGTTCAACTTTGGAAACTGTTCTAAAACTCAATTTTCAACAAGCTGTAGTGATATTAAGGAGAAAGCAAATTCAGAGATTTTATTTTTGTAATTGAAATCTTAAAAAACGCGAGTGTTGACCAGCTTGAAAGCTTCATGAGAAGGGGTGGGGTTACGAAACTCTCTTCTAGTCACCTATCGATATGGCCCTCCAAAAGCCCAATTTTAAATGATCATCAATAATGTTATGAAAAAAGGGGTTCTGAAAGTTTTTTGGAATTGAAGTCTTAAAAATGTCATTGTAGGTTGTCCTTAATAGCGTTGAGGGAAGGTAAGGGGAGTTGAGAACTCTTCCGTAAAACATTTTGGGTATTAAATTTCCAAAAACGCAATTTTCAGCGTTTTTTTTTTTTTTTTTTGGTGTTCGGGATTTGAAAGGTTCTATGACTTTCCTTAGGTTTACTCGGATTTTTTTTCGATTTGGAATCCTAAAAAACATGATTGTAGGCCGTTTTTCGTTAGATTAGGAGAAATAATAAAACTAAACAATCGAGAAAATGGGAACAAATTTCGGATAACTAACTAGTTTCTTTCGGTAAACTCGTACCCCGCAAATTACACTCGGTCTTGGGAAAACTCGCGCGAAATCTCGAATGTTATAAGTCATGAAGGAACTTTAGTTTTAATTCTAAAATTCTGACTTTTTATATTTGTTTTGTAAAGTTTTCCTCCTTGCTTCACTTTTTTAGGCCTCTTAGGGATCCTATATTTCTTGAACAGCTGATAAGTTTCTGATTTTTGAAAGATTTTTTTTAACTATTCCCTTATTTTCCACCTCGATCTTCATCCACTTCAATTTCTTCTATAAAATTATGTTTGGAAGCATGCCAACATAAAAAACACGTGCTTCGCCGAAAATTGCTTGCCTTATTTAAGATTTCAATCCTTTTGCATCCTAAAAATATTTCAATTATTTTGAAAGTTTTGAATTATTTTGTCATATGCTACAGTAATTCGGCTCATTTTATTCAGTATTTCAGCAATGTATTTATTTATAGATACTATGACGCTCTCCAACAACGAAGATACTTCTCTATCATATTTGGTTCGCGAAGATAAATATTGTCTGTTTGGTAGGAAGAATTAAATTAAAATACATGTTACGTTTTGAACAAAATAAAAATCCCGATCCCCCCCCCGGTAGGAAATAGGATTTTAAGCTGTAGTTTAAGAATGTGGCTTATTTTTATTTTATTTATTTATTTATTTTTATTTTTATTTTTTTTTTTGCTGTCAAGATTTTGAGTAGGGATGGACCGGATAGTGATTTTGCCGGATATCGGATATCCGGTGGCTCATCACACGCCGGATACCGGATATCCGGCATTACAATTACATTGCATGTTCGCTTATTTTTATGTAATGCAGCTTCAAAACAATAAATCAAAGTTGTTTCTCGCATTATTTCTTTAAGAACATGTTAAATACATTTAAATTAATTTTTAAAGCCTCTATTTTATTTGTACAGGAGTAGCGCTACATATGAAATAAAACACTAGCATATTGTGATTTCTTTCTAAATTATGTATTTTTATCAAAATAGACGAAACTTTAAAAGATTGAATTAAATATTTCTGTATATACTCAAAGTTTAAACTTTTAATTATTCTTAGTTTAAATTTTAAAGCTTTTCTGTTTCAATATCATTTCAATAGGTTTCTACGTAAATGATACAGTTATTAAATATTTCACCAATATTAAAAAAAAAGAAACAAAGAAAGAAAAATCTGGTATGGGCCCCACACTACTTCCTTTTACGTGTAAATTTCTTAGTAGTTGCCTTAAGTGTCAAAAAAAGTGCTTGGAGTGAGCAAGGTAACAATTCAAATATTTACTCCCCTAATCTGCCACGAAACAATGCAAAAAATATTTAACAATGGTTAATTTTCTAAATATTTTTGCTGATTTTAATATCATTCAGTGAATTTTTCGCAAAATATCGCCAATAGCGCCAAGTTGAACCCAAATTCAAAAAAAAAAAAAAAATTCGCCAAATTTGTCGCCAACTTGGCGATATGTCGCCAACTTGGCGTCAAACACTTGGCGACCAAAAGCTTGGCGACATATCGCCAAGTGGTCGCGCCAATTCATATCACTTGAGTCTGCATTGAAATTAACACTGATTTACCCCAAAAAAGGGGTAAAACACCCCCTTGGGAACATTCAAATGCAACCACAAGGGGAGGTGCACAACTAGACCATACTCAGAGCCTACATACCAAGCTAGAAGTTTCTACGGTATATAGTTTTTGAGTTATGCGAGCCACATCCGCACATACATCCGCACATACGTACATACAGACGTCACGAGAAAACTCGTCGTAATTAACTCGGGGGTGGTTGAAAAGAATTTTTCGGCTGCTTATATGTTGGTAGGTACATATGCACGTGCTGACAGGTCGAAAAAACTACTGAACATTCATTTGGGGGTGAGCAAAATCAAAATTTAGACTCAAATTTGAGTGATTTTTTTTTCGCGATCACAATACTTCCTTTACTACGTAAAAGGAAGTAAAAAAGGAAAAAAAAACTAAGCTCAGATAAACGTTTTTTTTTTTTTTTTCAAATTGATACATATTTTATTAGAATTTTATGAATTTAAACTTCATTACAAAGTAACACATTTTCTTATTTCTAATTTTGCAATAATATAAAGCAAAATTTTGCTTTAAAATTCTTTTTTTTAAAGAATAATATGCATGTAATTTTTCTAACATACAAGTTAAAGAAGAAAATATTAAAACAGGACCAGTGTGTTAAATAATAATAATAATAATAAAGTTATACTCAAATAATCAGTTAAAAATTTTATATAACTCCAAAAAACAAAGAACATGTTTTCTGAAGATTCAAATCAGCAGTTTAAATATACTTTTAAGAGGTATGCCAAAGTTGTTCACTTTTTAAAAAACAAATGAGTAAACTTTACTTAAATAATCAACTTGAAATTTTACTTTAGTTCCAAAAAATTAAGATACACATTCTTAAAAGTGGCAAATTATCATTTTAAATACATTAAGGGTCATGCTAAACATATTCACTTTTTTAAAAACAAATTAATAAACTAATTCTTAAACGATCACCTCGAAATTCAACTTCATTTTGAAAAAATAAAGATACATTCCGAGATGCAAATGTTATATTTATGGGTTATTCCAGCCAAAATGGTACAAATCATGTCTGAAATTGTCGAGTTAAGTTTATCAAATGAAGTAATTTTCGCCAACTAATTACTAATCATTGTTTTAAAAATTATTCTCTGTTTATTTGTGCATAATAAAGTGTAAATTGCTTGTATATATGAGTCATTCATTAAGGGTTTTGAATAGTTCGACCACTTTGTGTAACAGAGGAGACAAATGAGGTTTGAAAAATATATTTCTAATCGTAAAGAAAACTTAATTACAGAACAAGTATAAAATGAACTAAGCATCCTAAAACTAATTCTGTCTGCAATTTCAAGAAAAAATATTTTTTGCACTATTAATGCGACTGTAACAGAGTGGACATCCCACAGTGCAAATTAACTATCATCAGCAAAGAATTTTAGGCTTATCTTAGTTACTGATTATATAATTCAATGTATCAAAGTAATCAAAGCAGATACATTACTTGTACTTATTAAAAAAAATATCACATTGAATGCGATTGCTTATTTTATTTCTGAAAGGCTTGTAACAGAGTGGACAGTTTGAAACATAAAAAAAATCTAGGAACAAAGATAAATAGGTGTTTTTCCAAGATTTTTTTGTTTACATACATAAAAATCAGCAGAAAGGGTGTCAGAAGCATTTTTTGTGCTGTGCATTGCAAATGATTTTGTTGTTGCATTTCAGCTTAATCTTAAATTGCATTTTAAGTCCTAGCAATTTGAAGCTGGGGCAGATCATTTTTTCCTTCTTTTGCCAAAGATTTTTTTTTTTTTTTTTGAGGGGGGGGGGTCCTTTATAAATGGCTTATGCCTAAATAAGTAATACTTGGTTACACACAATTAGATGGAGAACAAATAAAAAAAATATAATTAATTGGTGGTAAACATTAAAATTAATTCCCAAAATTCTGAAGTATCGGGACTGATTTGTACCATTTTCGCTGAAATGACCGATATATTATCATTATTATTTAAAATTATTCTAAACATGTTCACTTTAAAAAATAAATTAATAAACTTATATCTAAATAATTAAGTTAAAGTTTTACTTAAATTCTAAAAGACAAAATACACTTTCTAATGATGCAAATTAACATCTTAAATACAGTCAAGTCTCAATAGCTCATAGTTCCCAAGGGACCGGCTAAAAACTTAGAGTTATTGATAGTTCGAGTTACAAGCAGTTCCTACCGTCTTTTCAAGAATTTGGGACCAAATGAAAACTTTGAAATGAAGGTATATTTGAGTTTATAAAGCTTTGAGTTATCGAAACTCGATTGAATGTTATTGAGTGTCATGCTCAACATGTTCTCGAGGAGTTACGGAGCGGCGTGACAGACGTGAAAAGATTCTAATAGCAGAGAAATATCTTTTCTGAAAGGAAGGTATTACAAAAAGAAAGAACGAAACCAAAGTGCAAAATTCAAAATTTCTTTACACACATTTAAACTCTTTCAAAAAAAAAAAAAGCATGGTTTTAAGTTGCGACGATTCATGGGGACAGATGTTTTCATTATCTAAAAGAAAACTTTCGTCAATGTTAGATAGGTTATTTAGTGTATGTTATTTTCAATTATAATAAAGCAATAATAGTGGCAAAGTAAAAAATATCTAATTACAACATCATTGGGTGTTAATAGATCGCAATTTTTGTTAGAAGCACAAAAACTAAAAATAAAAGAATTCAATAAATAAAATAATTTGAGAATTTATATTAAAAGCTACTGCGATTAATTTTTATGAACTAACGATATGATCGTAAGTTTTTTTCAAACTTTTGTCGCACATTAATCCTTGAAGGTTTGTAGCCTTTTCTTTCTAAATATTTTAACTAAAATATTTTTGAAAAGCTGAAGACAATCATATTTTATCTGGCAATTGTGAAAAATCAAATATGCAGAATGCTTCCATGTCCAGTACACAGTCGGAGGAATAACACAATTTTTGTTTTAGAAGCAAAAATTGGTAAAAAGGAAAGATGAAAAGTAATTACATCATCTAAAAGGTTTATCAAACAATGAAATTTTTAACTAAGATTTTTATAAAAAAGAAAATATTTAATTAGGTCCTCACATCATACCGGATAACCCTCACATGAATTCCGGATATTTCCCACATCAATACCGGATACTTAGCCGGATATCCTGCAAAAATCTTCCGGATATCCGTATCCGGGGCGGTCAGCCGGATCGGATATCCGGAAGTACCGGATACTTAAAATATCAGCCGGATAGGCCGGATACCGGATAGTTACCGGATATCCGGTCCATCCCTAATTTTGAGTTTCTCATATCTCCGTAGCTTATTTAATCAGATAAAAAATCTTTTGAAATGAAGTAATACAATTACAAATAAGTAAGTTCTAATTAGTTTGAAGCACAAAATGTTTTTATAAGCTTGTGAGCAATGTGCTGAAACTTGATGCTTTCCTAAAAGTAATGTATAAAAATTGTACTCCATTCTAATTAACAAAAATAGTTCGGATTTTAATTTCTTGTCACATTATTATATTCTGATTTTTAATTATCTTAAATTTACTCTCTCTGCAAAGCAGAAAGTTTCTGTATCTCCTGTTGGATAGTCATCTTTATTAAACATGTTAAATGCTATGTCAGTCCCTAAGGGCCAGAGTGCTAGACTCTGCTGTTCAGGCCTGGCCAGGCGGCCAGTCCATACTTTTTGTCAGTAGAATTTCAAATTTCAGGCTTCAAAAGGAACATTAAATTTCTTTTAGTTTGTAAGTGCTATTCTCTACACTTAAAATATTTAGATAAATAACTCTAATATTCACGTGGAACAATTAAACAAACAATGAAAAAAATTAAAAGTATAATTTCCATGACTCATTGATGAATGCATCAAAAAAATTTTTTTGTTTTTGTTTCATCTAAAATCTGTTTTTTACTTCCTTTTACGTAGTAAAGGAAGTATTGTGATCGCGAAAAAAAATTCACTCAAATTTGGGTCTAAATTTTGATTTTGTTCACACCCGAATGAATGTTCAGTAGTTTTTTCGACCTGTCAGCATGTGCATATGTACCTACCAACATATAAACAGCCGAAAAATCCTTTTCAACCACCCTCGAGTTAATTACGAGTTTTCTGGTGACGTCTGTATAAGACCGGGATCTGAAGGGGGTTGAGCATGCATGGAGATTGTGACGCAATATTATTTCTGATTATTGTTACAGGCACTATAGTGATAATGAAAACGCATGTCGTCGCCCCCCTGAGTGGTCGACACGGCCGAGGGAGGGGGGAAAGCAGTGGGGGGCACCGTTTACAAAAAAATTCATAACTCGTGAACCGTTTGAGATACAACACTGAAAAAAGTGGTAATCGACGCAATGAAACCAGGGCTTTAGAAATGCTAAATATATTTATAGCCCTATCTTCGTTGGTTTTATGAGTAAAATTCCTTCTTTTGCAAATAAACAAATATTTTGAATAAAAAACGTTTTTTTATTTTTTACTTTTTAAATGTTTGACGAATAAATAACATGCTAAAAATCATTATTTAGTTCGTTTTTAACAACATTAAGAGTGTTAAGTAGGCATTTTTGGTCGCTAATAAGTACCATGTACCGTCCACACCTGGCACATCTGGAATTGATTATGGCAGTACTGTTTAAAATTTTTTCGTGCGACCTCCGCCTCATCTGCGCACGCGCCAAGTCTCTTTGGACTTTCTCGAAATGGGGAGGAAAAGCAACGAGGAAGTAGTCTGCGAACTAAAGCTGAAGGCATCGGGTAGTGCGCATCCTAAACCTAACTCCCCTTTTTCAGATGGAAGCGTCTGACCTTGCCAGGCGCCCAAAACGCAAACAGACAGTACCTGGCATGGTCAACCACGAGACTCACATACTTCTCCTGTGCGTCTAAGTTTGGACAAGATTATTTTCGTGAAAGTTTTTTAAAAGTGGTATTTTTGTTAAGAATTGTGCTTTGTATACAAAAGTAATTTGTTAAGCTTATATGGATAGTTGCTTTTTTATTCATATAATGCACTATTATGTTGCTTTGTATGACAAAACTTTATTTTGAATTTGTACCTATTTAAATTTATTTACGTGTAACAAAGTAGTTCAAAAATTACTTCTGATTAATCATGTATGTCTCCTTGATGCTACTAAATAATTTGTTATCAAACTGAATCGAATTTCTGTTTAATTGTATTTTTCATTTGCAGTACATTTCTATATGTGAAGTTCTTAGTTGTCTGGGCCTTGGTGCTGTTGGCCGACTTCATTTTGGAGTTTCGCTTCGAGTACCTGTGGCCCTTTTGGCTGTTACTTCGCAGTGTCTACGACTCTTTTAAATATCAAGGGCTGGTAAGCATGGTGTTAGATTTTTTAATGTTATTATTTATTTGTGTGCATTTATTTATGTTTGATAAGAGTTGAAAAATAATCAGGGTTGCTACGGCACACCGAAACCTGGAAAAAACAGAAAAATACGGGGAATTCAAAATTTGCCAAAACAACAGGGAAAATCCAGGGAATGTCGGAAATTTCAGTAAAAATCTGGAAAGTGCAAGGAGTTTAACTTTTTTTAATTGAAAACTTGCAAATATCAATTCCGAAATATTTCAACAACCAAAAAATAAACCACTACATAAAAGTAAAATAAAAATAGGAATTTTACCCTTTCAAGGCTTTTTTTTTTTTTCGCAATTATGTAGGGTAAGTGCTCCAGTAGTCGGCCACAATGACATAAAAATTGCTCGTAAATAGTATATTTTTAATTCATAATCGGATATGAAGCATTCACACATTAATTTACCTATCCCCAAGTAGCAACCAATGACAGTTAAGTTTTGGGTACTTTTCTTGAATAAGTAATGAGTCATTTTATTTTAAATACTGTGCCCATCATCCTAGTTTGCGATTCTACTTATTTTTTTGTTAAGCGGACACATCTTTCTTAAATAGTAAGTATTCTTATTTTCACTTTACTGTTCATTTCAGTAAATTTTATTGTAATGGAGTACATAACATAATGTTTCAATGAAAAAACAAACTTGTTCTTTGGTTCAATTGTTTTATAAAGGGGTGGCCGACTACTGGGTATAGAATTGCTCTGCATTTCCAATAGTCGGCCATGTCAGGTTGACCACTGGTTCTAATTACTTTCTTCGAAAATGGTGTTCAAATTCGACATCTCTGCATTGATAAATATAAGCTTCAATGTGCAGACGATTGATAAAAGATGTAGCAATAAAAGATTTTAATCATTTTATTTTATACTTAGTTTCATTAATTGTTGCTCAGACGATTTATAATGCTTCTGAAAAGCTTAAATTTTCATTCTGATAGTGTTGGTGCCGTAGAGCGATAAATTGCGAATCTATTCGCTGGGAGATTTCATTTTGCTGCATCAAAATGAAATGTACTGTAATGAAGCAATGGTGTTCAACAAAGAGGCGATTGACAACATAACATGTTTATTAACAAATTATCTTCATAACAACAAAATGGGGATAACCCGCTCAGTACTAAAGAACACTACAATTACGAAAACAAAATACAATATTGAGACGCCCAATTTAGCGAACTGAGGACTTAATTTTAAAAAGTTCTATGGCAACCCTTTGGGAGTATTAGCGCGCTTGGCAAATAGTTTCTCCATTTATCGCTCTGCGGCGCCGATAGATATATATTTCACGTTAAATTTTGTTTAAATTCATTCACTCATATCCCATAAGATTGGCGACAGCGAAGTGGCCGACTACTGGGTTCAACGTGGCCGAACACTGGATTTCTGTGGCCGACTACTGGAACATTTACTAGTATTGATAACAGCTTGGTTTTTAATATATATATATATATATATATATATATATATATATATATATATATATATATATATATATATATATATATATATATATATATATATATATATTAATTTCTGAAACAAGTTGGTGAATCAGTAACACAAAAGTTCATTCTAAAGTTTTATGATGTTTTTGTTGCTGCATTGATAGCTGGAAATTCTAGGCTAACTAAGATTAACAAATGATCTCTTAAATGGCCGACTACTGGAGCACTTACCCTATTTATTTATTTATTTTTAGTAAAAATATTAAAATGTGTATCATAAAAGCAAAAACTATTTAATGTTTTATTTGACCTACATCTTGAATTTTATTCTAATTTATTGTGTTGTCTGTTAAAGTTTTGTGTTTTGTTATTATGTTTGATTTTTTAATATCTACTCATTTATTATGTTTTACTTAATTTCATATTTAAACAACTTTACAGAGAATTTAACAAGTCCTGATTTCTCTATACTATGTTTTTTGTTATTTCATTTATTTACTTATTATTTTTTTTTGATAAAAAAAAAAAAAAAAAACACACACACACACACAATGAGCAGGAGCTTAAGTTGTTGAGATGTCAATGATTTAAATCTGTGCTTTTCCCATGATGTAAATCCAAGGTTGGTTCATTAAAAAAAATTGAACCAGGTTTTCTTTTTAATACTTAAACTTTATTAATTAACTGTTTATGAATGTTAAATGTTCTTATTGTTGCCTTTTTTGCCTAATATCTTTATGATTAATTAAATCATAAGAGTAGAAACATGTAATTTCATTACCTCATAAGTAGAGCTTTCTTTAGGGGAAATATTACTTGAAAATTTGTAAACATTAAAAAAATACAGCTATTTAAAATAAGCCTTGACGGAATGAATAATCAAAGAAATAATTTATCATGAGAGTTAAGACATGCTTAATTTTGATAAAAAACCAGAAATAAAATTTTATGCCAATAAATATTTTTAAAATTAAAACTCTTAAGCATAGAAAGTATTTGTCAATATCTATAAATGAATCAAAAGTGCTATACTAATGGATAATGAAATGAGAAACATAATGAGAAACCATGGTAGTATAATAATTAGTAAAATAAACCTATGCCTACCATAGGACAAATACGTAAAGAAACGAAAGTAGTAGGTACTTCCGTTGGTTATTAATTATTTTCTAGCCGAAAGAAAATAATTTATACTCAAGGTTAAAATCAGTTTCAACGTAAAATCTATGTTTTTTTTTTTTTTTGTAACATATGTAATGAACAATATGCATGTTGATAATTTTTTTTTTTTTTTTTTTGAATGCTGTTTTGTAAAACATCCGAAATTTGGAGAATTCAGAATTTCAGATGTTTGAATTTGAAACTTAGTACCGCTTGAGCATTTTTTACGATTCTAAAGATTTTTTTCTTTCTTTAGGCTTTCTCTGTTTTCTTTGTATTCATTGCATTTACATCAGACATGATTTGCCTCCTTTTTATCCCAGTTCATTGGCTGTTTTTCGCAGCAAGCACATATGTGTGGGTGCAGTATGTGTGGCACACAGGTCAGTATATTATGTGGGATAGATTTTATTACTATTTAGTTGTGTTAATTTCTAGATCTGTGGTGTTCTTAAGTGGAAATATTCATTTGCCAGCTGGGCATTTAAACTAAGTGATCTTTTAAATCCTCTATGATTTAGCG
Organism: Uloborus plumipes; assembly: GCA_038373865.1. Taxonomy (NCBI): domain Eukaryota; kingdom Metazoa; phylum Arthropoda; class Arachnida; order Araneae; family Uloboridae; genus Uloborus; species Uloborus plumipes. The sequence goes on from JAXGGA010011327.1 coordinate 36,950, forward strand.
AGTTGGTTTGATTTTGACTTAATAAGTTAGTGTGATTTGCACCTGACTAGTTTAGTTGAATTAAATTGCACTGTATTCAAATCAAAACATTTTATTTCTTTAAACTATTTTCCAATAATAAAACAATTTTTTAAATATTATTGTTAAAATAAAAATTGAATTTCTTGTATCAAAACTGTAATAGCAAAATTTTTGGATTAAAAAAGTTAACAGCATTTTAATCTAATACATAAAAAGTATTAATTATAAATTACAAATTAAATTATTTAAGCTGTGGAGCATGGGTGCAAGACTTTCCGTCTCAGGATGGATTTCCGTCTTGACGAAGTCACCGAGACTGACATCGGGACGGAAAAAAAAAAAAAAAAACGATTTCATTCCTTCAGTTTTTTTTCCAAAGACAAAAATAAACGAAACATAAAATCGGATTTCTCTAAGACACCCTTAAACTTGTCAATTTTACAGGTTTAGCATAAAGTTAACATTTGGGTTGTTTTTCACGCCTTTACCCGTCAGTCTCGATTTTTTACGCATTTCGAAATCAGATTGCATCCGCCTCAGTAACAGTCTCCCACTTTGGTTTTCTGTGTGATTCTACCACATGAATCTCTAATTTTGTGCTTGCCATTATTTTTCACTTATCTTATGTTTCATATTCCACAACAGAAGACTTGCACGATCGTCATTTTGCCACGCCCCTTCGGGAATTTCAATGCAGCTGCATCCGAGTTGAGTTTAGCTGGAGCATAAATATCCCCCCCCCCCTAAAAGTTCATCACATTTTTATCAGATGGCAATCGAAATTCAGGAATTTAGGCAGCAAAATTATGCATTAGTCGGGAAATGTGAGTTACCAAAACTCATAACTTTTTTTCATCATTTTTAAACCAAAATTTTGGTGAGCATAGTTAGTTAAATGTCATATTTGCGTGTATAATATTTAAATCAACCTTTTGCATTCATGATTTTCTATCATTCTTAATTTTGTGCTTTTTCAATTAAATTTGAGCAAATTTCGAGAATCTGATCCCCAAAAAAAATAATTAAATAAAACCCTCACTCTAATATTATCGAAAACTAATATATTTTGATTTTGGACCTTTTTTCAGTCCCTGAGGATACGTTTCTGAGCCTCATTCCTTTCCCTAACGTTACCAGATATATCCTGCAATCGCTTTTTAAGACATCATTTTCGAAAAAAATTTGGGCGAGTGCCTTCGAATCTCCTCTCTCATAACAGCACTAAAAAGTTTAAAACTAGCTGTGGAGCAAAGAATAAAGTCAATATTCCTTTGTGCATGTAACTCTTTTTCAAGTTTTTAGATTTTGGTCAGTTTCATTCCTGTGAATTAAGTGTTATATTTTCTATCAAGCTGTTTCCTAGAATAAAGTAAATAAATTTTGTAATATTATGTTTGTTCATATTATGTGCAAATATATAATGTAATATTTTGTTGTTTTTTTATGTAGAGAGGGGAATTTGTCTTCCTACCATCTCTCTATGGTTACTTTTTGTATATATTGAAGCTTCAGTGCGGCTCAAAGAACTTAAAAATTTGCCATTTCACTTAGATCTTTGTAGGCCGTTTGCAGCCCATTGGTAAGTTTGTAATCCAATTAACGTTTTTCTGTCTGAATAATAGGAAAATGAATAAAATAAATATTGTTTAAAAATTTCCCTTTGTCTTTCAGCATAGGTTATCCAGTCGTCACTCTTGGATTTGGTTTCAAAAGTTACGTTGGATACAGAATGAGGCTGGTAAGTTTCCAGTTCTGCTTGCTTTATTCTACCATTGTGTTTCTTCGTATGAAACACATAAAGAAAAATTTCTTTGGAGGGTAATGGATATTTTAGAAGTCATTAAATATGCTTAATTTAACTGTCACAGTTGAGCAGCTGTACTATAAAGAGTGAGGGAGTGAAAGAGAAGATTTTTTAAAAATATTTCAACCATTCATTCTGTTTACTTGTAAGTATTTTGCTTCATTTTTGTGATACGTTCTCTTTAAACGCACAAGAATTCTTTAGTTCTTCCTTGTTTACAATCTGTAAGATCACGGTTGCTCAATTTGAGTCTTTCATTTCTGAGTAGAGTTTGAATTGATATTTTGATTCCTACAAATTTTTTGAAGCAAGACTTTGAAGTTTAAAACATCATCACTTTACTTCCAAACATGTAAAAAATGTTATACATTTACTAGTATGTAGCAGACATAATCAATTGACTCATTATGTATTGTGAATACAGTTTGTCATGTCACAGTTTATAACTGACAAACCCATGTGAGTTAAAGCATTTGTTTGTTCCTGAGCTGGACCCTCTTTGTGTTCCTAAGTAGGACCTTCCTTTTTATGTTTTTTTGCATTATCCAGCAATATATTTAATAAACAACATATAATTATGAAAATTTAGTATGAATCATTTTTGGTGTAGTAGAGTGATAATTTTTGTTTGCAATTTTCAAAATTGGTAGAAAGGCTACAATTGTGATAGACAACCTGTGATCATAACTTAATGAGTACAATTTTTCAACATATTTTTATTTTCTAGTTCTTTAACTCATAAATAATCAAATATATGCCTTTTTAGTGCTGTTGATGTAATTTCTTTCAACAAGTTGAGGTGTCCGAATTGGAGCAATTTTTATAAGAACAGCTCTTCTCTCTTTATATTCAATTAAAAAATACTATTTGCAATTTCTTAAAAATGAAACTTGTGTGATTCTGGTACAACAAACTTTCTGGACAACTTATTTTTCACCTAAGGAAATAATTTTTTCTTTCCAAATTTCAGTACACCTACTTATTTTTTAAAGACTTACTGCTGCCGGCAGATAGGAATGTGCCAAAAGTGTCACAATGATCTATTGTGGAATAAATAACTTAACAACTGAGGCAAAACGATACTGGAGGTATGTGCCCAGTTCGGCACACTTAACGTTAAAGGGTTAAAAAATATCCGTAAACTTGTAGAAAGAAAACAAATTGAGGGTCTGACTTAGGTGCACTTCCCCTATTAGTTATTACAGATATACTGTCTGCCCCGCTAAATCGGATAGCGGATAAACGAATACGCCTCTTATACAAATAAAATATCCTGGAACCGAATACTTCTCATGCTATAGATCCCCGCTTATACAAATACCCCGCTGAATCAAATAATATTTCTTGGAACCGACAGTATTCGTTCAAGCGTGGCCAACAGTATATCTAATACTGCTCCAGATTATTTTTGAGTTCAAATGCATATGATTATTAAATTATATTTTTTAATCACAAATAGAAAATTAGTTAATTACTAAGAAATTAGACAAAACAAGGCAGTTGCATTATTTAACTGTTATGTATCTTTATTTTTTTAGCAAAATTGAAGCATAATCTTTGTCATTTCCATGCTTTTATGAAGAGGAAATGTATTCTCTGTTATGCAACTTTTCTCAAATTACAAATTGTAATATGTTTCCATAAAAATGAATTTTTTTTAAGTTTAAGAATTATTTATTATAAATTAAAACTATTTACGCCTGTGTGGGAGTGGGAAAAAATCGACTTATAATCTTCCAAGACACCATATGCACGCTAAATCATGGTTATGCAACATTAACAATGCAATGCAGGATAAGCTGAACCATTGAGGTGCACTCACCTAGTGCCAACAATTCAAGTAAATTTATGCTGACTTGATTCAAAAAAAAAGCCCTCCCCCCCTCCTTCCCTTGAAAAGAGCACTAACCAAGAGTGCCAGTACTCCAATAGCAGAGCTTTATTTTAGCACAAGTGATTAATGTTTTTCAAGTTAAAATTCTGAATATGGATTTTTTTTTCATCTAAGAACAATTGCTCTTGTTAGCCTATTTTCCACTAAAGTAAAAGAAAGCCGAAAAAAGCATTAAGAGTGGCTAAATGCAACTTAAAAATATTGCGATGTCCAAAAAAAAAAAAAAAAGGTCAAAAAGGAATAAACAAATATTGCAAAATTAAAAATTAAAAAGTAGGGTTTTGAGATGGGCATCTTGTGTGTTTGTCTATCTGTCGGTCTGTCTGTCCCCCTTTTTAACTTTTAAATGAGCAGTCCGATTTGAATGAACTTTTTTTTGTTTGAAAGGTCTCGGGGAGGACATCTCATTCCCATACTTTTTTGATTTGAACAATTTTGCGTTCAATTTTTGAGCAGTTCATAGAATTTTAGCATGAGCTCCCATCGTAAAATGTAGATCCTGAACTAAACTGCGTATTTCCTTCAAACAAACTTTGTTGTAAAATGTCCTTGATGAAGAATGTATGCAAGATATTTTTTCCTGAATAAGCTATTTTAAGGACTCTGATTCTGACTCCTCAACTCCAGCTATGACACCGAATCCTCTGTCTTCCCAACACCTATTGGAGTTTTTAGAACCTTCAACTCTGACTGCGACTGACGACTAAAACTTTTGACCCTGACTCCAGCACCAAATCCTCGACTCTAATCAAGGCTCATCTCTCTTTAATCAAGTGCCAGACTGGCAATGTAGATATATGGGAAAGTTGGCTCGTTTAGTTCTTGTGACAGAACTTTTTGGTACCTTTGTAGTTAGGTTTTCAATTTGTATAGTAATTCATGTTAGAAAATAAAAGCACTGTATTTGTAATATGGCATATGTACGAGGGCTATTCAGAAAGTAAGTTACGTTTTGGTCTAGCGCCGCAATTAGCTTGGCTATCGCACAAATCTTGGTGTATGGGTGTGCAGCAACTTAGTAGGTATCTAGCCGTGCAAGTTAGAAGGCTGTAGTGTCTCTCATTCGGTTGTGACAGGCTTTTGGAATGAACGCCGCCATTGAAAATCCCGCCAGTTGTGAGGTGAGGTCAGTAATAAGGTTTTTATGGGCAAAAAACTTAAACCCATAGAAATGTATCGGCAACTGTGTGAAGTTTACGGAAACAACGTGATCAGTGAAGGTGGCGTTCGCCAATGGTGCATACGTTTCAAGAATGGACGAAGTAATGTTCACGATGAAGAGAAGAGTGGGCGGCCAAGCATTGTGACCGATGAACTGGTGGACATTCTGGATACGTATACACCATTGGCGAACGCCACCTTCAATGATCACGTTGTTTCCGTAAACTTTACACAGTTGCCGATAAATTTCTATGGGTTTAAGTTTTTTTGCCCATAAAAACCTTATTACTGACCTCACCTCACAACTGGCGGGATTTTCAATGGCGGCGCTCAATCCAAAAGCCTGTAACAACCGAACGAGAGACACTACAACCTTCTAACTTGCACGGCTAGATGCCTACTAAGTTGCTGCACACCCACACACCAAGATTTATGCGATAGGCACGCTAATTGCGGCGCTAGATCAAAACGTAACTTACTTTCTGAATAGCCCTCGTATCTATCTATGTCTGGCAGTTATTTGGAGAGACATTTTCAAATAAGATGAAATGTATGTATACTATGTCATTGGGTTTAAAAAATTGATTATTATTTCTGTGTTATGTATTTAAAAATAATTTTTATACTTTTATATTTCCTTGTCACTATTTGAAATTAACTCTTAAAAATGAAGTTTTAATATTTCGTTATGTTTTGAATTATTACTGATTTTCTCCCAATTATTGCATATTTAGCGGAAGCAAAAAGAAGTTGCCAAAGAAAATGAATTTTACATACAGTTACTGCAGCAAGCATTACCACCAGAAGCTCCTAGTATAGCTAATTTGTGTTCTCAAGATAAAGAAAAAGGTGAACGTCCTTTTTTTTTTTTTTGAATCTAAAAGTTTTATGTATCACAAAGAATATAATAATGATTAGTAATAACTAATAAAAAATGCTAACAGATTTCGAGATTAGTGATTATACATAAGTATGTTAATTTTTTTTTTTGGTTTCTAATGTAAAAATTTCACAAAAATGTCAATCTTAAAAATGGATTCCTTAAAAGCTATCTGTTTCATTAGCATAAAAACAA
>JAXGGA010011328.1:0-42889 GCA_038373865.1 Uloborus plumipes
GGTGTTAAAGTAGCGAATTTAGTTGGGTTTGAATCCATGATGATTCTTTTATGCAGGGCCGACGAAAGGACATGTCATTCTAGTCAGAAACTAGCGGCTCTTTACAACAATTTGTCATTTCCTTTCTCTGAGTTAAAAAAAAAAAGTTTCTAGACTTCTCACTCTTTTCAACAGTAGAGTCCCTATATAGGGACTCTATTCAACAGTAAACTGTGCTTACTCATATATTTTATTTTCTTTCCCCTAAAGACAAGGACTCATTACTTGGAAAAGTTTTGTAAGACCTTTATTAAGAACAGACTTTTTTTTAATGTAATGGTGCACATAAAAAGAACACAAGCCACTCTGAATTGCAGAAGCTACATACTTAACGTTTTGAATCAATCAACGAAGAAAACCTCCTTTTGTTGTAAGCATAAATGTAAAAAATACTGCAAACTATTTAGTCAGAACTATATTTTTCTAGATGATATATACCATAAACTATTTTAGGTTAAGAAATCATTACAGACCATTACTCATTCAGCTTTGAATCAATTTAGTCTTGCATTAATGCAGTAGCTTAGAGACATAAAACAAGGAAAGAACAAATTTGAAAATAAAAATGTGTTGATGATCGAAAATTGTAGAAGTGTGTGTGCAAAGAATAAGTTAGAAAAATCATTATAGACCATTACACATTTCCTTCGAATCAGTTAGAAAAATCATTATAGACCATTACACATTTGCTTCGAATCAGTTTAAAGTCTTGAAGTTGTAAACTACCTTAGGATGCAGTATACAATATAGGGTCACATGGGGTAATTCCTGGTCAAAAAGCATTAATATCCAATTATCACAAAATCTATCTAAGTTAGAGTTACAAATTTTGGTATGGAGGAAGCACATTGGGATGTCCATTGAATAAAATATTCATGCTATCTACAATACATAATGAACTTGAGTAATTGTCGTTAATTAGTGACCAGGAATTACCCCAGAGATGGGGTAATTCCTGGCCACTTACGAGGCAATTATTGGTCACTCAAATGATTGATGAAAATGCATACATTTTGTAAGCACATTATTAATACAAGTTATTAAACTAATTAGATAAAGAATTTATTTATATATATAGCTAATTAAACACTGTATTTAGTTTTTTTAAGGAAGAATGCAATTGTTTTCAACATAATAGCTTTACTTAATAAAACAGCCAAAATACTTTTTATACACTTTGTATGCAATAGCTACAGCTTTTATATCTGTTGTGAATGAATCTTCACCTACCAAATAAATAGGTCCATAAAAAATATGGTGCACATGCACCATACACACTGAGCACATGCTTCTGTCTGTTATGAACAGGTTAAGGTGAACAGTTAAGTGAATAGTACAATGCAGTTACAATTAAGCATTTTTCTTAGTATAATTAAGAATAATTATTAAAACTTATAAAATAATTGGATGAAATTTAACAAAGAAAAATTCAGTATATTGTATACTTATCATTAACAGATAAGAATGTTACATTGCGGTTACAGTTAACTTTGCAGTTAAGGCTCACAGAGTTACATATAGTTTAAATCAATAACATATGTCAATAATAGGTGAAATAATAATCCATAAATATTAAAAAAAGGACTGACCAGGAATTACCCCACTGCCCAAGAATTACCCCAGTAGCCAGGGGCATTATTTGGAGCCTTCCTGCAAATTATTCAAAACAATAATGGTAAATCCAAAACTATTTTTCAGTAACTGACATGGTACCTAATTCAACCAAAAAAACGAAAAAGAAAAATATTCAGAAGTTTGAGTTTGATTACGATCTTTGTACAAATGTATCAAAACTAAGGCCAATCTTGTTTTACGAAATTTAACAAGCGATTTTAAAAAGATTTTTTTTTTCAAACTAAATACACAATCAACTCTTAATTAAGTAATGAATTGCAATGAAGATAGTTCAGAGTACCTCTGTGATTTTTTTCATTTTGCTGAAGGATTATTAAGACATAAAAAGGACTGTGACCAGGAATTACCCCAGAAACTTGCTGACCAGGAATTGCCCCGGGTGACCCTATTAAAGATGTAAAAATGGCAGCTGTCAAATTTGAGAACCAAACTAGCCGGAGATCGTAAGTAGTGAAAGTTCGCATATGATCAGACAATAAAAGATGATAAAGGTGCCACTTCAATCAGTTTTAAAAGCAATTATTTACACTTCCCAGTAGTGTTTGTTATAGCCTAGTTTTTTTATACAACCTCCAAAATAAATATAACTGATCCTTTCTTTTAAGGGCGAATCTCAGCAAACTCGTCATGTTTCACACGAAATCTGTCCGGGCATGATTTTTTGAAATGTTCGTATAATTATTATATTACTGCTCAGAAAATGAATCTATTACTTTGGTTTGAAAGAGGGCCAATTGAAATTTGTTTTTCTGATAAATCATGATAGGGGGTAAGTCCCCTGCCTAGTATAACTCGGCAGGGGACTGTGCCGGGTGACTGTGTTTTTGCTCTTTGTTGCGTAATATCCTCAAAACTATTGGAACATAATTAGCTACGAGACTACCTATAAATTTAGGCACAAATCGTGGACATAATAACTAATATGTTTCATAATTAAACTGATTCACATTAATAAAATCACTTCCCAGAGGACTGTTTTCGCACCGACCCTGATGCATACTTTCATCATAAATGTGGCTCTCAAACTAAACAAAGTATCGTTTCATCATCGTTCTCACCAATTTCACACTGATTACTTTAAACTTAAGTTTTTACTTTAAGAGTAACAGATTTTTTTCGATTGGAGCTTTGAATTTATGGCAGGAGACTGTTTGAAAAATCTCCAGACGGAATTTATATGACAATTTTTAGTTTTAGAAATACGTAATTAGACCTTATTTTATAAAAAAGATATAATGCATTATTCTATTTTTAGATATGAATTGCCAAATTTATGTAGTGTTAATACGTTTTTTGAAATATTTAATTGAAGTGTTAAACTATTGGATTGGGACAGCCAGGGGACTGTGTTTTTGGTACTTAGATAAGTTATAGAAAAAAAATTAAATAGTTACTGCTTCAAATGCAATTGGGTCACAAAGTATTAATGCTTTACTTGCATTAAGAGCAACAATTATTTTACTACACTTAATTATTTTTAAAATACTCGGTCCGGACAGTGAATTACGAGTTTACAGAGAATAGCCCTTAAGTAAACTGTCAAATTTAACGTCATAAGCAGGACAAAACAGGAAAACCAAATGCTTTATTTTTAAGGCAATATTAGTTTTACTACGCTAAACTAATGAAAAATATACAAAACATGCAGGCATGAAATAATTTGGAAAAAAGATTACAGCCAAGTGCCTACACTTGGAGCAGTACCCTAATTTGGGATATTTTGACGAATTTTGTTTTGAGGGCTAGTACACCTGTCAGTATTCCAACAGTAAGAAATAGTGTTTACAGGATAAATTCCTAATTACCTTTTGATTTGATGTAAGTTAAAATTTTACGATTTAAGTTTAGATGTAAGTTTAACTATTTTGAAAATACGACAAAATATGCGATTCTTAAAAGTGAAATTAAAGTTGGTTGCCTACGAGCCTTGTGCCTTATTTGTGCGCATTCACTTCCATTTAAGTGGAATTCAAATTATACCCAATTCATTCTTAAATTTGAGAAATTACAAATAGGCTTCAAGCTTGGGACTATGTTCCGAGTTTGGGTATAAAGACACAAAAAGTACCTACGAAATATATGCAGTAAGTAAAAAAAATATACAGTTGTATTAAGAAAAAATAAATTATTTACTTATCTTATAATCATGACTATTCTGATGACAATAAATGTGTCATGCCGTTACAGGACAGAAAGTTTTTCATTGGTAAAAAATCGGAAACTATCGATTAACAGACTATTGCTGAAGTATTACAAAATTTAATTGTACTAATGAGAATGAATCAAATTATGGATTAGACCAATTTATTTGGGACAAATGTCACGTAGTATGAAGGAATGAAAATAGATGTGAAAAAAATGTAAACATAGAGAGCGAAGAATCAAGTTGATGTGAGGTGTTATTTGGTTGCACCAAACACTTTCATGCTTCCAGACGTATGAGGGGGGGGGGGGTCGGAAACATTACATTCAAAAGAATTAAGAATTCTTGGGAAGCAATAGTTTAAGCGGCAAGTTTATACTTTCTGAAATCTATGAAAGGTAACAAGGCTGCATTATTTCTACCAATGTTATTTTTATTCTTAATTTATCTATATATATAAAGATGACGGGCTCTGTTTGTTTGTAACCGATGCCTAGAAGCCCCCGTAGCACCTACAAACGTGAAACTTGGCACAAAATTCGAACGTATCCCAGTAAATTGCACCTCGAACGCCGAATTCTAAATTTCGAATAAGTTATTTTTAAATTAATTAATTTGTCTCATTTTTGGTGTATTCGGCATAATTGAGGGGGGGGGGGCTTTAACCACCCCATATCATTATACATCTCTGGAAAGGGGTTTTTTTCTGTAAAAGAAAAGTTTTGGCACATTTCTCTCCGTTAATTAGAACAGGAGATATTAATTACTCAAATTTAATCAATTTTCAAGGCTTAACTCTATACGCAAACTGAAACACTAGGTCCATTTTCCACACAAACTGCTCTTTCCTCCCTGAAGTTACATAGTGGTTTAAATTTGCGTATAGATTTAAGCCTTGAAAATTGACTAAATTTGAATAATTAATATATCCTGTTTCTTACTTAATTTAATGTCATTTTAATTTATTTGGCGAATTGTTTTAAAATTTTAACAAGACTTTAAAAGGTTGTGAAGCACATTCAAATAAAAGAATATAGTAATATTACGTCAGAAGGTTAGAGTGAGTTTAAATTTATTCAGTTGACTTCCTTTACATTTATTGCACGGGCATCGCCGTGCGGGTACTGCGAGTTTATTTATAAAACAAAATTATTTGAGTTGATAATTAGTGTCCCAAGCTATTATATATCTTGCTCCAAGCATACAAGAAAAATAGAAACGCTAAGTATCCCAAGTTAGGGAAGAAGAGGATAGCAATGTTTATTTGGAGGGGGGAAAACATATCTACATATCTATACCATGTCTTGACGTAAAGTACAAATGTTCTTCCTGAAAATAAAATACTTTATTCAAATTGAAAACATATGATTAATATGCTTTTAAAGGTAAACGTTTGAAACTTGCTCAAATATAACTTTACTATATAAATGAAGGGCCAATGGGAAAAAGATAAAAGTCACTTTTCGTCGATTGAGAGATATTAGCGCTATCTAGGGGCTATGAGGGAATAATATAATCTGGTAGAATAACAAGGGGGGAGGGGAAAGATGAGAATCGACCGAAATGTGCATGAAAACTCTATTAACTACAAAAAGAGTTAATAGAAATCAATCTTTGTTCTTCATTTTTCTCGAAATCGCTTTTGGTCACTTTCATCTTTTTTCCCCCTGGCCCTTCAAATGTTTTTCGCTGTATTTTTTAAATGATCGAAATTTCGCTAATCATAATGGAAAATACTTCGTTTTTGCAGAAATTTTTCCTGACTAGCAAAGCGACTAATTTGCTCAAGTCATTTGGGACCGTTTTCGAGTACTGAGTATTTCAGTTAGTTCTATATTTGTGTTCATTCTCCTAATGTTAAGTATCATAGAAAAGTGATTGTTGACCATTTTTTAAAATATTCGCCACCCGTTATGGTACAAAAATGTTCCCCCTAGATTCAAAATTATCTCATGAACTATCCAATACAAATCATTCATAGGTAACGATATTTTCATTTTATTAAGACACCAGAATCTTTATATTACCAAAAAAAAAGTACTGGGCGATTTTCACCATATGCTTATATTTCAAAATTTTTAAGTATTTTTTTTAACTTGCTATTTTCTTTAGGAATCACTAACAGATGTTTAGTCGCATACTTTAGGTGTGTGAAAAAGTAATTGGTTGTACACTTTGATTAATAATTAAGTATTCAAATGCTGTAGTAAAACTTTAAGTTGCAAGGAAAATTGTCGTCCGTTACCATACAAAATACCAATATAAATTCTCACCTTTGAACTGTCATAGCGCCTAAAACCAATTTAATATGAAACTACTTGCTTCCTTGAAGCTTAAACCGATGTTCGTGATTGTTAAAATATTGATTAAAAACTGTATGGTAACGGATTTGACAGTAACGGACTTGACAATTTCAACCAAAATGTCAAATTATGGCTAGGTTGTCGAATTTAAAAATTGAACAACAATATGCATTTTCTTAGAGTTGTATAATAAATAATATTTCGGGGTAAAAGTTGAGAAAAAGTAAAAATTAATGCTAAAATCTTTGGTAACGGACTTGACAAAGAATAAAAATACGCACCTGGAAGAAATTTTGTGCGAAACGCCACAGCAATACTTCTCGACTCAAGGAAACAAAATGGTACAAAATAGTTACATCACTAATTTGTTAAGTTAACTGAATACGTGTTATCATCTTTTGACTGCAACAAATACGTTTTTTAGCTAAAATAATCTTAGGGTAACGGACTTGACAAGAACTTCCGGACAAAATATATTCATACATTTCTTATTGAAATAAAATTACTATTGTCAATATTTATTATAAATACCATTTACTAATAGTCAATATATAAAAATAATATGTTGCATTTACTTTTTTTGACCATTAAGTATAGGAAAAAAATAGTTGAACTTGCGAAAATTGGAAATGGACAAGCGTTTTTGCCTTGATTCTCATTTTTAAAGACTATAAATAAATAAATAAATAAATTTCAAATAAATAAATAAATAAATTTCAATAATTTGTTCAGTGATAGAATTTTTTGGGGGTATTTCTTGCAGAAAATAATTGTACGCATTGAATTTAAAATATAAGTTATGCTTCAAAATCGTCTTTTTAACCTCCGGACAGCAAATGTAAGCAAATTTTGAAAATGACCCTACTATTAAAAATATAATATGTTTTTTCTTTTCTGTCACAAAAAAAAAATCCTGTTGACTTCAATATTTTGCCACAAAGTCAGTCTTGAAAGGGTTAATACTGATGGTTCTTAAATAAGAACTTTTTTGCGAAATTTTCTTCAAAAATATTTTACGTATAAAAAAGCATTTTATAGAGCTTTTTAATTTTTATACTAATATGATGACAAGCTTTTAAAAATTAAATGCAGACAGTGTCCTCGCTTAATTTGTTATGTAATATACCATAAACTTAAAAATATAATTAATTCAAAAACCGTTTCATTGAAATAAGTTTTCTGTAAAGACATTTGAGCAGTAAAGTAGAATATAATTCGTAAATGAAGTAACAGCTGTATGTTATATATTAGGTGTGTGAAATTATGTAAATGGAATTTACTTCACGGAATTGCTACTTCACTCAAAACACTTGTGTCAAAAATAAAAAACTTTTGCTTTCCAGATTAAATGTAAGATAATCCAACTCATGAATACTAAACAAATGCACATCAATAAGAAATAGGATACAGCTAATATGAAGTTCGAATAAATACGGGCTCTAAAGTAATCACCGTTCTTTTCGCTTATTGTAATTTTCCGTCGCGAACATGTGGATTTCCAAGAAATAAAAATGTAATATATTACGATAACAACTTTTTTGGCATTTACTCAGCAAATATTTTAACTCTAACTATCAATTTTTATAATGATCAATACTAAAACTCTGCTTCTAGTATTTCGAACACATACCGGGGGAAAAAAGAGCAATTTCATGATTTACAATTTTAAAAGCTTCATACACCAAAATCAAAAATTTTCTCCATTTTATGTGTCAGATGATTTTGAAATGGGAAGAAATACTGTTTTTTCTCAGCAACAAAGTATTTTTAAATTTTTGAGGTTAGAAAAGGTACTAAGTATCAGACATTCTAATTTCAAAAAAGTTCTAGAAGGTGGTAAAAATGTTCTTTAGTCACTCTTTTAATCAAGAACAGAAAAAAGTAGCGGTGTTGCATGCTATAAAAGTACTCCACAAAGAAAAAAAAAACAAGATCGAATCGTCAACATAAGATATTCTATTTAAAAACTCACCTCAATGCCGACTCCTGGAATAAAAAAGAAAAGAAAAAAATTCACACATTACGCTGGCAACCGTTCATGAGTTCACGAATTCTGGGATATGGGACTTTTTCACGACCACTAAGTCACTGTAACTGTCATCCGAAAACCACGCGGCAATACATTTCAGCGAGCGCGAGACAATGAATGTGCTCGGGCGGCGACGGCTTGCGAAAGCGGACTGAATGAAACCGAGCGCGCAATTCACAACTCTTAAGAAACGGGAAATTACGCCAACAGTCGCCAAATCATTTTGCCTCACAACCCTTAGGTTTTCATATCAATGTGGAAATTTTTGATGCAAATTCATGATATTATTGCTGTTTTTCTGTAAAAGTTTTATTCTGAGAGAAAGAAAAATTATTTTTACATCCTTCACGCGAATTCTAGCAAATGTTGCATTTTTTATCACTTTTGCCGCACACGCCTTCGTTTCATATCGAAATGTGCAAACTTTTTGAAGCAAATTCATGACTTAATTATTGCGTCTTTATGGAATTTGTGTTTGTGTATAAATAAAAATTCCTTTGACAGCTTTCACACGGTTTTTGACGAGCGTTTTAATTTTTATCATTTTTGTATTCTCACTCAAACTTCACAAACAAAATGAGTGCGTGCACTGAAAACCATGTTAAAATTTCCTAAATAGCAATAAAAAAATCAGACACAAGTTTCGTGGCTATTAATAACCCTTATTTCAGTGCAAAGGGTAAAAAAATATTTTACGGATGAAAATGACTTGTCGGTTGTCTTTATATCCAAAATCGCCTTTCTTTCCCGTTGATAAAGGAGTTCTTTATAACTCTGAAACAAGTTTGAATAAACATGCTTAAATTTCACACTTAGCGGTTCTTCCTGCTGATTGCGCAGTTTTTACGTTATTTTTGGGTTTTTAGATATGAACTATGCTTGGAAAAACTTGCATTTAAAAAGTAAAAAGCCTGTGTAAGGTAGACCTACCAGCACCGAATGAACACTGAAGAAAATTTCATATCATTAAAAGACATCGTTAAAATCGTAGCAGTTGCCACATGTCAACTAAGTCTCTTTAGACGATATGTGTAATTATTTTTAGAAAATTTGAGAAAACTTTATAGTTCTGCATCTGTTTTTTTGTGAGGTTGAAAGGAAAATAAGTGACCAGACCCAGTGGACAAAATCAGCATTTTCTAGCCATTTTCTTTCTGTAAATGTGCAGAAGGAAGTTACTGCCAATTCATAGAAGAAAAGTGTTTCAAAACCTCTGTTTTTTAATCTTATTTTTTGTTATTGTTCTTATAATTTATTTTATTCATTTATTTATTTATTTTTTTAGGCCGAAAAAATTACGAAATTCACTGGTTGACCTGCCGCCAACATCTAACTTCTCTATCTCTCATTTCAGTATGGAAAAATATCATTATTGTAAAAGTTTATTACAGAATAATGAGTAAAAAGAAATCCTCTTTTATTTAGATTTTTAACGATAAAAAATAGCACTACATTCATATTATAAAACTATGACACTAAACTTAAATTGATTATCTTGAGAGTGGTTGTAACGAGAAATAGAACAACGTAATAAGGCACAAATTGCAATAGAAATCTCATACTTAGCTTCAACCCTTTATGCACCGACGGGATTTAGAAGTCTCGTTTATATGAAATTAGTATTACAAATCCTAAATGACTGGAATCATGATGGTACTTGAAAACACCACTCCTTGTACTTTGCTGAGAGATCGAGAGATGGTACCTGCGAGGGGAAACAGTTTTCTTAGGGGCCCTAAGGCGTAGGGGGCGTTAGACCCTACTGATTGTCAAAAAAAATTTATTCGTTATGTATGTTGTTTGATGTGTTTTTGACTTAAAAAAAAAAAACAAAATATTATGTAAAAATTTATTTCTACAATAATTTGGGAAATAAAGGATTAAAACTTGTGTACGCACTTTTTATTGAAATGTATGCTTTGTCACGTCAGTTGTATGAAAAAAATTTTAGTGAAAAAGAGTGAAGGAAAGATTACCAATATTTGCTGATAAATGGTTTCGTGAAACTTTCAACGTATTTACTCCATTAAATTTGATGCAAAGTTAACAATTTCAATATTTTCCCCTTCTTTAAAATTGCATTCAGAATGTTTACTTTTTTTTTTTTTTTTGACTTCTTACTAAATAACCTGTCGCTACTGCATCATTTCGTTTTTTTTTTTTTTTTCTTCTTCTTCTTTCTTTAAACCGTAGCTCTGACCTGACAGAACTCAAAACTATTGAAACGTTGAGCTGAAACAAAAATGTTCTTAAATTTTGCCAAAAGGGAAATATTTGCTAGGAAAGCATTAGTTGTATTCGAAATTCATTTTGAGTTTTCGGTGATTTTTGTCTCTCCGGAAATGGATCAAAAAATAAGAATTTTCTTTTATCTTACTTCTAGCTCCAGACATTCCTCTTTCGTAATGCGGAAATAGCTTTTCGGTTTATTCAATTTTCGTATTTCTTCTGTAAAGAAAAGTACCCGTGAAGAGAATGTTTATAGTATTTGATATGACGAAAGTTTCATCACATTCTAGTCTCTCTACGACATTTTGATGGGCATATTGGTGTGATATGCTACTCATACATTTAAAGTTATAAAGTGTAACCTCGATTTTACGTTTTCCGCTTTATACGTTATCCCGCTTCCGACGTTATTTTTTGCTGGGCCGGTAACATCGCTGCGCTGTTAATGCTAAGATATTCTTTATTGTTTAAAAAATCCGTTTAGTACGTTTTTGCACCAGCATGTCAAAACAAAAAAAAAAAATCTACGAAACTTGAACAAACCGTTTTTTTTTTTTTTTTTTTTTCTTCCTTTTTTTTAGCAATGACGAATCGCTATTTAATCTAATTTTCGGCCACAGTTACCACTCTCCTCAGACCCTTTTTCAAATTGAAACTGAATCCGATCTTCCCGTCCATCTTCTCCTGGTGCATATCCGCTTCTGATCTTCGGCCTCTGTTCCTCCTGGTGGTGGTGGTTCCCAAGTCCTACACACATACACTCCAACACACACGACTACCCACGCATACATACACACCTTGCGATTAACATAATTTGAATTCTCGCTGTCAAAAAAAAAATTGTTTTGCTGTTTTTTTTTTAATTTAATTACTATTATTTATATCATTATTATTGTTATTTTCAAGCGTTTTTATTTAGCTGTTTAAAGCCTTTCTATTATTCATTTAGCTCTGTCTCATTGTCCTTTGTGTGACTGGGCATTTTCTCCAATATATCGTCCTATCTTCCTTTACGACAATTAAAGATCAGAGTTGCTGACGCTCTTCTTGAAAATCTTTCAGAAGTCGATGACACGGGTATCATCTCATCACATCCCGAACTCCTTTAAGATGGGATTTAATACCCGCTTACAACGACACTGATGAAGGCAAAAAGAATTAGTGGAAGATGACCCAAGTAATGCAAAGCATAGAAAGTCAAAAACATTTTTTTTTTAAAGCCAACTAAGAAGAAATTGGGAAAAAAAAAATGCCACTACAGAACGTGTTTTAATGAATTTTGTATCATGATCGTTTATTACCTAATGTAAATCGTAAGTTAATTTAAAATTTTTACTGTGTGTGTGCTTCTTCAAAGGGGCTCATGGCGAAGACTTCGCCAATGAAATTTTGAAGGGCGTCGATTTTATCAATTTTTTCAGCTGATTTTATGGGTGTCTCGTTCTTGGGGGTTGCTCCATTGAATTTTAAGAGGTACCACGCCATTGCCCTTAAGTGGGATGAGTACCCTTGATTTCTTCAAAGCTGGCTCTCATTGAAACAAAAATTTTATCCATGCATTTTGTATGAAAAACGTTAAATTTTATTTAATAATTTCATGAGAGAATTTTATTTAAGAATTTGATAATAATTTCATTCAAGAATTTTATTTAAGAATTTCACAGGAATTTTATTTTTAAGAACTTCATAATTCCATTATTGATTACATGCAGATAATTTATAAATTACACATTTATAGTTATCCTGATAATTAATTTTTACCAAAGTAAATAAATAGTTCATTTAACAGAATGTTGTACAAATATTGCTTGCTGTTCAATATCGTATGATACTTTAAAGAAGGTTTAAATTTTACATGCTTCGTTTTCCTTCCACTTAACTGATAAGGTATAACACTAGCCCACTAAAGCTTGACCGCCCTTAGAAATATATATTAAAAAAAACAAAAAAAAGCTATTTGCAAGTTTTTGTTCGAGCAAATGGCGAAAAAATTCTCTGATAGTTCTCAAATTAGCAACGTAGCTGAATCTTTTGACTAAATATTTTATGGAGTTTAATGATTGACACTAAATCCTAAACAAATCTTTAGGTGGATTGGTTCTATGTACAATTTTAAAACTATCATATATCTCAAAAAAAAAGCACGCACATTAAGCTATTTAAGTTTCATTAATCTAAAAGCAATACAGTAAAATTGAACCATTAATAATCATGCAACCCCAAAGAGAAACTTGCCATTTCACAACTTGACTTTTCGATTCCCTTGCCTTTTTATTCGTTTTCAACTTCTGGGCAAATATGAAAAAATTGAATGGATCACATTAAGTTACAGTGGATTCGATGGATGTTTTTAGAATGTAGCGTCTTCTTTTTATACAAAAAAAAAACGTTAAATACAAGCATTTTATCTGTACAATTTATTCTTAAACACGAACTCTATATCACAGAAGTTTCTTGTGCAAAGAGATAAAGCGTAATATATTTCCATTCATATCGTTCTCTTCTGACTTCTTGATAAAATATGTTTGGCAAGTTTTGTAATTCTTCAGCAGCGCGACTGTGATATATGAGGCTTTTTTCCACGCAGAATAATCTGGCGATTGTCTAAATACATCACGTTCTAAAAGTTTCGCCCGCGCATCACACAGTACGAACTTCATTCCGAGATTGGAACGGAGAATAAAAAAGAATGAATTGAATGGGTAAATTTTGCTTAGTGTGACAAAAATCTGAAATCATTTAAATGTATATTAAAAAGGCTGTTCGTCGCATAAAGTTTTACGCTGTGCTTCTACAGGTTTAGAAACCAGAAAACGTTCAAGTTGAATTTGAGAGGCAACAAAACTAAGATTTATTTTAAAGATGTAAGGTTTGCGTAAAAATGGTGCTATTCGACATAATTATATCTTTTAACAGACAGGCATCACGCCATAACTCCACATTCTCGGACAGAGACTGGACTGACACAGTAAGATCAAAATTGGCATGCTTAAGGAATTCTGAAATTAAATCTGCAACCACTCCCCCCCCCCTTCCCAAATAACAAATGCATATGCAATCCTTGAATTCCTCATCAAGGTGAAGTGCTAAGCTTCTGAAACAACTTAGGGATTCTCCAACGGTCAGACTAAACAATAAAAAACACCTAAATGCATTATGGAAAAGTAATTAAATATAGCAAATGATTAGTGTTTTAAAGAATTACATTTTTGAAAAAGCTTTCTTTCGAAATTTACCTCGAGTATTTTTCGTAATTTAAGAAAAAAGGAAAAAATATTTAAGAACATTGTATAGTTAAATTTATATTTTAATTAATTCAATTTAATTATATTTTTAAAATAAAATAAGTTTTAAAAATAGCAATTGTTATCTTTTTTTCAGTCTAAAAACATTTACTAACTTCTGTTGATATAAATTATAGCTTCTAAGCAAGAAATCAGCAACTTTTAAACAATGCAGCCTTTGGTGCCTAGCGTCCCTTTTAAGGGACGTTCTTAAATTGCTATAAAATCTATAAAAAATTTCAAATTTACAAAATTGCAAAATAAGGTAAACTAAAACATCGATCAATATAGCACATATATCAAACACAGATAGATTTACTTGTTAATAACTTTAAAAACTTAGCTTTTTATTCTTGAGATTGTGAACGATGTAATTCTTGATAAAGATTATAATAAAATGGCTACAGAGTACACTTTACAACGGTTGTGTGCTGCAATCTGTTAATAAAGAATTGAAGCAACACCAAAGTAATAATTGAGCACAATTATTTGGTTGAAATGTTCATTTTGGGAAAATTTAGGTACACTTTTTGGACCATCCCTAAAAAGGAACGCTAAGCATTAATGAGTTAAATAAATTAAGTAAGAATGAGGTTCCTTTAAAATGTTTTTGAGAGCCCTTAAAGCCAAATAATCTACTTTAAAGCAAAGAAATTACTATCGTTACATACTAATATACTTCGAATTGGGGATAAAATATTTTTTTTACATTTTAAGTCAATTAACTACTAAACCTTATAGAATGTCAACAAAATGATATATAATGACGTCGGCACAGTATTACTTAGAAACATTGCCATAATGCTTAAAGCAAGAACTTATTAAAAAAGGATAAATATTTTTTTTTTCTATTTCAAGAAGAAAAAATAATTGAATCGTGATATTATGTTACTCTTGAATTCGAAACTCGCGAATTTTATGTATTCTTTTTCATTGACCGCCTACTATAATATTACTTCCATAGCAAACCAAAGTAATTTCTATTAAAATGGTGCATTATTTATACAGGGTGTCCACTCCAATCGTGGACCAATAGCTAATTTCTAAACCGTCAGAGATAAGCATATAGTTTATTTAGGAAAAAATCTCCAAATTACGAAAGGAATTTTGGGTCTATTCAATGTTTTTCAAAAAATCAAATTTTGAAAGAGTTACGAAATTTAAATTTTTATACTGCCCCCCAGTCCTATCAATCATATTTAGCAAAACATTCTTGACACTGTAACGTTTAAAACTAAAAAAAAATCACTCTTCTACGACGAAAATTGACCGAGTTATGACGTTTTGAAAAATCAAGATTTTGAAGGATTTTGCATACGGTCCCTAAAGCGATCTCTCGATGACGTCATGAAACAATGCAAAATCTTGATTTTTCAAAACGTCATAACTCGGTCAATTTTTGTCGTAGAAGAGTGATTTTTTTTTAGTTTTAAACGTTACAGTGTCAAGAATGTTTTACTAAATATGTTTGATAGGACTGGGGGGCTATATAAAAATTTAAATTTCGTAACTCTTTCAAAATTTGATTTTTTGAAAAACATTGAATAGACTCAAAATTCCTTTCATAATTTGGAGATTTTTTCCTAAATAAACTATATGCTTATCTCTAACGGTTTAGAAATTAGCTATTGGTCCACGATTGGAGTGGACACCCTGTATAAGTGTTTCTTTTAAATAAAATAATTTTGAAATTTTAGCTTACGTTATGAATAATTAAATTTAAAAACAAACAATCAAAAAGTTCAATTTTTTTTTATCTCTTTGGGAGAGGTCGTGGTCCCCTGCCCTCACCCCCCCCCCCCTAAAATTCGCTAATGATCCAGATCAAAACGAGCTATAATTTGTCCTCTGTAGGATTTCACAAATGAGGATAGAAACAGGTCCCTGCTTTCGCATGTTTCTAACTTTTGAACTTTACTTTAAGTGAATCTTATAAACTGTAAACATTGCCAAACAGAAAAGTTTTTTTTCCTTCCCAGCCACCGATCGAACAAAAACATAGAACAACTGATGAAGACTGGCGAATTTCCAATGTCAGCACTGAAAAAGATAAACTCTCCCAGTCTTACTCAAGGTGTTGGAGGAGAAGAGAAACTAACAGAAACCTCTCTTGTAGTAGTACAGACGCATCAAACTGAAGTCAAGAGAAGTGTGTGCCTTCATTGGAAACCAAAGGCCAGTAGTAAGAGAAAAGTGGGGAACAAAGTAAATGAAGGCCATTCACGTAACGAACCAACTAGACACAAAGTGGTCAGCAATCTGTTTGCAATTACAAACCATTATCTTCGAAAAATTGTAAATTATTTCCTTTCGAGCTAAATATTAGGGTATACATCATCTCTAAGATTATTGTAATAAATAATTAATACTATTAAAATCTGTCCGCGTCTGTCTGTCTGTCTGTCCGTCTGAAGCCTGAACTCCTCAAAAACCGCTGAGCATAAAGAATCAAACATAGTACCATTCGATTCGAAATTTTCTAAGGAAGACAATAAGACCAACCGCGTAATTGTACGACGTGAATTAGCTGAGATATTAATTAAAACGTTAATTAAATTCTTTGCCCTTTTAAAATTCCAAGACATTTATTTCTTTCCGTTGCCATTTTAAATTAAAGCGTTAATTAAATTGTTGAACTATTTAAAATTCCAAGACTTTTATTTCTTACCGTTGCCATTTTAAATTAAAACGTTAATTAAATTGTTGAACTATTTAAAATTCCAAGACTTTTATTTCTTACCGTTGCCATTTTGAATTAAAACGTTAATTAAATTGTTGAACTATTTAAAATTCCAAGACTTTTATTTCTTTCCGTAGCCATTTTAAATTAAAGCGTTGAATAAATTATTGAACTTTTTAAAATTAAAGAGCGTTATTTCTTTCCGTTGTCATTTTAAATTAAAGCGTTAATTAAATTGTTGAACTATTTAAAATTCCAAGATATTTATTTCTTACCGTTGCCATTTTGAATTAAAACGTTAATTAAATTGTTGAACTATTTAAAATTCCAAGACATTTATTTCTTACCGTTGCCATTTTAAATTAAAACGTTAATTAAATTATTGAACTTTTTAAAATTAAAGAGTGTTATTTCTTTCCGTTGTCATTTTGAATACGCGTTACAACAAAGCTCTTACAATTGTTTTTATTCTAATTAATGACTGATATTTTTTTTTCTCTGGTACCATTTTGAAAATGTGCTTTTAAATAAAATTGAAACTGCTGTTTTTAGCAGGGACTTTTTTTTTGGCTACGATCCAAACATTAAAACAACTTTTTCGTTTAAAATTTTGAAATTAATTTAACAGGAAGAAAGCGTTTTGGAAATATTTGTTTTTGGTAAGGAATTTTATTTTTTATTTAGGAAGAGTGCTAAGTATGCACTACTAGACATCGGCTTTATTTCTGAGGAAACATGTACAAATAATTCGATTGACTTTTTGATGCAGGAAAGCTTTTTAGCGAACCGCTTTAGCGGGGAGTAGTTTGTCGAAACTTTCCTCGCTACTGTAAAGGCGAGCCGCCTTGACGGCGAGTAGGCTGATTAAACTTTCCTCGTATTTTAAAGGCGAGCCGGCTTGGCGGCGATTAGGTTGTTTAAACTTTCCTCACTGCTGTAAAGGCGAGCCGCCTTGGCGGCGAGTAGTTTTCTCACACTGCCTTCACTACATTAAAGCCCGTGCAATGCCGGGCCACACAGCTAGTATATTATTATAGTCTGCGAATTTTTATTTAGTGCAAAACCAAACCAGTAAAAATGCAATTTAATTACCAAAAAATATGTAATATTAATGAAGCTCCATCCGTGAAAGCAGCGCCTAGCACTCGCGAACCATTCCACTTAAAAAAGGGGGGATAGGTTGTGAGCGGAAACTTTCCGAAGTTTTCAATTTAAAAAATTGCATTTTTGCTATCCATCTGACATATAAAACTAAACTATATATTTGAAATTGACATCGTTCCACGTTCTTTGATACGACTCAAAATGCTACTTATTATTCTTCCCCTTATAGTTATCTTACCTATCACCCCTATTTTGGTAAGATCAGAGAAGACCTGACGCATTAGGGTGGTTCACAAACCTATGGTAAAAAAAAAAAATTGTCCTAGAGGTCACGGCGGTGGCTCATTTTTTTACCTTTATCCACCCTAATATACTGCCAAAATTTCAACCTCCTACTTCAATAAAAAGACGGGGCTCAAAGCTCAAACAGTTCTCCAGTTTTTGTCAATTTCAAACGTTTTTCGGTTAGCGGCAAAAAAAATAAATTCCGGGTGCTTGCTATCATTTTTGCTGATTCTTATGTTCAATGATCCTCTGAATCCTAATATGGCCACCCTTTCCCCCCATTGCCTCCCACTTTTCGAAAATAGCGCTTCCCTCTCCTCCTATTTTCATCAGGTTTCGACAATTTCATAGATATTATTTGGAGGGGAAAAAGCAGTATATTTACCATTAACATTCTTCTATAGGGCTAGAGAGGTAAAAAGTTCAAAATCATAAACACGTTTCGCAAGTTAGGATACGCATGGGGGTATCCCCCCCCCCTCCGTAAAATATTTAACACATCATTAACAACTCATTTTTTCCAGCTTCAAAATTTTACACTTATTTTTTGGTGCAACACAATAATATTGGACTGCTTCTATGACTCCCACGTCCAAAAAAGTTTTCAAGCTGTAAAATTTTTTCTAAAATCTTGGATACATCGCATGTTACATATGAGTTGCACCGCAGATTTAACTCAGTAAAGAACCTTTCAGTATTATTTATATTCATTCCAGTTATGTTCGAGTGATTACCGTGAAGGGGGAAACGGAGATCAGGCATATTACATAAGAAACAGCAAAAATAGTGTCAGATACATTTGAAGTTCATTTTGTGCCAAGCAGTGCTGTTATACTGAAATTTGCTAGAAGTTTTAAAATAAAGCCAAAATATTTAAACTTATTGCTATGCAATTCAACTTTCTATGTATATTAATACATAGATTTTTTTGAGAGACTTTTAGTATTGAATATTTTATTGTCTCAGCAAGGATAAGTACTCAATTTTCTTCAACAGCAAGTAAAAGAAACTGCTTATTGTCCTCATTATTGAAAAAAATTCTGTTAAATTCTTGAATTATTTGAACATTTACCTCAGCAACGCTACTTACCATTATTAATTTACTTTAATTTTTTTCTTTTCACTTTGTAATTGATATTGTATTTGCATTCGTTGGGGCGTAGGACGAAGAATGTTAGAAAATAATCTCTAATATTCATGTTTGAAAAAAATCCAATTGTTCTGTACTACACTTGTAATATTTCACATCTTTATTCTTATAATAACTTGCTTTTCTTTCAACTAGAATTTGATACGAAAAACTAAGTCAAACTAATTAATTCACCAGAAAGGTGTCACAAGTACTTTAATAAAACTGTTCTAGTTGTTATTTCAATTTCCAGGTCGTTCATATCTTATAAGGTTTTTTCCAAGTTCAGACATTCCCAGAAGTTTTAATAGCAAATGAAGCATCTATTAGTGTTCAATCTATTTGTTGTACTGTACAGAAAGGCGCTGAAACTGTAAAGTGTTGTACCTAGCTTATTTCTCTCATGATTAAATGAAAAATCTCTTTCTTATATAGGAACATAAATATTTTGAGGCCTATAAGAGATTGGATTTTCTTAGATAGGCTCCCTATTTGTCTAATGGTAACTCAATTATCTCTTTATAATCAGCAAGAGTGATCATAGATTTATCTATAGATTTATAAAAAGCTCACAGTTGAAGCTTCAAACTTGTTGAAGTATTTTTTAAGTTCTATGTGCAACATTCTTTTTTTTTGTTTGTTTAATTCTTTGCCAAACATTTTTTCGCTTTAATGTTATTAAAAAGAATAGAACTTGTGAGGAATATGATAGCCAAAGTAAGCATGAAGTAAATATCTTTGCCTAAATTTCAGATTAGTTCTATGCCAGACAAGCTATAATTGTTTATTTTGTGCAAATAGTTTTTATAATTTAATTCATTCTTCTTGTGATACTGTTAGCACTATTAGCTTAAAACTTTAAATCTTGCAATTTTTCCTCTGCATCCCACTACTTTAAAAACATAAAAAATATTTTGCACAGTTCTTCCACAACTCTGTTTTGGCAAGCGTAAGTTTTGAAAATCATACCACAACATGTAGACAAGTAGTACTGCAATCTACATTGTATGCTGCGATCTATACTAAATAATCAATTGTATCCAAGGTGTTGCTATATAGATTCAAACGTTTAAGAAACTTTTCAATTGTTTGAACTAATATTTATGCGTTGGAAAATGAGAATAATTGAAAATAAAATCTCTTCCAAGAAAATGGTCTCTTTAGTCTGAAAAACTCAAAAATTGTGAAAATTACGAAAAAGCGGAAAAATGAAGGGTGTTTGAGCACCATCTTCCATTAAGAGTAGGGTGCTGAAATTTTAGGAGAGTGATCTCATACATAAATGTAAAAAAAGTAGGGTGCGCCTTGGTCCGTAACTAAAAAAAAATTTTTTTGAACCACCCTACTGACGCATGCGGACTTACGCGGAAGGTTTTACCTAAGAAAATCAGACAGTATGACTCTACTGAGCTGCATTTGTGTCTCGAGGGGCAGATTGCCGACCTCTGAACTAGACCAAGTGCTCTACATCAAAACACATTTTAGGCCCCTTTGTTATTCCTACACTGTAATAACATTCACAGTAATGATAATGATTCCACCATGTTCCTAAATTATGTATTTTATAAAGTTTTAGTGGTTATCATAAAAACGGTTCTATCACATACAGGCTTTCAATCTTCTGAAGATTTCGTTTGTGTAAGGAAACGATCAAATATTTATTTTCTAATAAGAAGCTTCAAAAATAATCAGTCTTCGCAATTGTAAAATTTTACAAAAAAAAAGTTATACACACCGAATAAGAAAATAATGGATAATCATCAACGCGTGATTATGTTTTCTTTTCTACCTTATTGAAAAGAACGATAAAATTAATCTCTGAAAAGAAGATGAGTACTATCTTTTTCAAGAATCTTAACTCTTAATCGATAATTTTAACGCTTTGAAAAGGCTCACGAGAAAATTTAATTCCTGGAACGGGAAGATGAAAAATATTTCCTGGGAAAAGGCGGTGAAAAAAAAAATGCAGCTTATAATTGCAAAATACTAATGTAGCACTGTAGCCATAAAGCAGAACCAATGCTATTAAAAAGCATATACTGTCGTCCCCGCTTAGTCGCAAAAAGGATAAACGAATACCCTGCTTATTCGAATAAAATATTTTGAAACCGAATATTTCCCATTCCATAGACTAAATGTTAAAGATCCGCTAAATCGAATGATATTTCTTGGAACCAACAGTATTCGTTTAAGCGGGGCCGACAGTACTTTCTGATGAACAAGATCATCTTTTTGAACAAATGACCGCAGTTTCTTTCGAAATTGAGACAGAACGAAAATGTGTTTCAGTTGAAAAAATTGATGACGATATCAAAAAAGTTTTTCCAACTTTTTAAAGACCTTAGAAAATTTTTAACGACAGTACAATGCAGCATCTAGAAATTTCATAGATTTATCCATCCATTTTATTTTAACGGGAATCACAGGAAAGAATACAGTTGTGCCCGCGTACCTGCCTCATTAAAAACATTAACTTTGCCAACCCCTTTTGGCTATAATCTTAATTTTTCTAAAAATAATCACCGAAAGCTGGTACACCTAAGTGTTCCATCTGTTTACCATTCACAGTTATTACCAAACCTATCATATTAGTTTTGATTTCCAATATCAGATAATTAAATGCTTTGAATCCATCTGCATTCAAAAGCAAAATTAAAGTTTTTATATTAGTATAGTTGTAGTTTTTGAAAGAGAAGTTTTCATTCGCAACGATTTCCTGTTTTTGGCAATATACAATCTCAAAAATTTGAAAGCGGTAGCATTTTTCAATATTTTCTACAAATACAATTTTCGTTTCCTTTCTTAAGTGCCAATATCATCTATTATTGATTTTTTAACTGTGTTTTAAGAGGACAAAATGACGAAGAAAACGGATAGACAAATTAAACAAAGTCAAATTTTAAAATTGTTTATTTCTTTCAAACGCGGCTGCGTTTGGCTGATAACCATTTGCAGACCTTGTGCATTCCCCGAGACCCGCAACCACTCTTTCATGTGGCACCACTATCGGCGGAATGCCATTGCCATAAGAATTCTGACGCCTAGTTTCCCCACTAGATGGAGGCACCTAGGCTCTATTCGATGCGAAACTGCACCAGGAATTTAATTTCGCCAAGAGATACTCCATGCCGAGCGAGTATTCCAGGGATCTTTTACATGCCGCATAAGCATACGTGATTTACGCTATCGATTTTCTGCATCTTGAAAACCCGCCTACTGGAGCCGGGTTTGATTCCGCGCCTTTGGGAGTAAGAGGCCAGCGTCTTAACCACTACACCACTCTGTCAGCAGATTTTAAAATTGAGTGATTCCATACCAACTCACCAGAAAAAAGAAAAGTTGGTCGCCCGACAAACTCGGATTTCCTTTTAATTTGGCACACATGTTGATCATATAGACGCATGGAAAAGCCCAAATTGTTAGGTTTCTGCTCCACTTATTTTCTGAGATACATGCCCTCAAAGTTTGTCCGCCACGTCAAAATACTAAAAAAGCGATGTTATTTAATCATTTTTTATAAAAAATCGTACTCATGCAACATAAAAGTGTTAGATATCTATGGAAACTAGTTACTCCAGGCATTCAGAAGAAAAATACTAGAATGTTCATAATGAAAATTGCTAAGTTACAGGGCTCTTTGAAGTTGTAATCACAAAAACTCGATTTTGCCGATTTTGCTAAAATTGAGGAATTTATTCCAAAAAAAAGGAAGACATAACCAAAGGTTTACTCACTTTCTGGTAGTGTACAGATATTTACTATAAATGGTTACACAATGCATAACTTGGACTTCATAAGGCAAAAATATGCGTTTTTGGCTATCTTGGCAGCCATTTTTCTCATAAAGGGGGAGCAGTAGAAACTTTAATTTTTTTTAAAACAAGCCACTGATATGTTAGCTATTCACAGGAAAAGAGTTTACTTTTGGTTATTTCTTCCATTAAGAGATATCCTGCTGACAGTATATGCATGTTTTTCGCGACGACCATATGCTTTTGTTCCCCTTCTCATGGACTTAAAATTAATTAAATCAAAAAATAACGATATATTTATTAATAGCTGTATTATCTGCCCAATATGTCATGAAATTTAATTTATTAAATCACTAGCGGTACCCGCACGATTTTGCCCGTGGTATAAAATTAAAAGTTCATTTGTAAAATAATTGATATAGCAGAAAAAATGCTCTATTTTAGTTGTAATTCAACTATAATTCCTTCAAAGTATGATATAAAAATCTGGTATGGACCCCACGCTACTTAATTTTACGTGTAAATTTCTTAGTAGATACCTTAAGTGCTAAAATAGTGCTTGGAGTGAGCAAGATAACAATTCAAACATTTATATCCCTAGTTTGCCACGAAACAATGCAAAAAAATGTTTTACAATGATTAATCTCCTAAATATCGCCGATTTTAACATCATTCAGTGGATTTTTCGCAAAATATCGCCAATAGCGCCAAATTGAGTCCAAATAAAAAAAAGAAAACAATTTTTCGCCAACTTGGCGATATGTCGCCAAATTGGCGGCAAATACTTGGCGACCAAAAGCTTGGCGATATATCGCCAAGTGGTCGCGCCAATTCATATCACTTTTGTCTGCATTGAAATGAACACTGATTTACTCCATAAAAGGGGTAAAACACCCCCTTGGAACATTCGAATGCAACCCCAAATGGATATGCACAACAATAAGCCAAAAGAGAAAATAAGAACAATTTTGTTGCTCACAGAAACCAACAGAAATCTTACCAAAGTTTAAAAGAAGAAAGTTTTCTTTCCTAGCTTTAAAAACAAAACAATACATTTTCCGAAATGAAACACTTTAAAAAGAACCATGCAATAACGCAATTGATACGATATTTAGTTAATCTGTGCTTTAGGTACCCTTTTCTCGCTAAATGGGCGATAAGCGCGCCAAGCGTGGTAACCCTGGCTATTTTGCGCAGTTTCTCTCGGAGCTTTCAATTCCGCGAGACACGCAAAAATGCGCCAAATAAGGTCCCAAAGCATTTTCACCGGGAAAAAGACAGGGTTGCCAGAGAATTGAAGCAAAAATACTACGCCTCCTCTAAAAAAAATATTACAAAATACTACTGTTTCCAAACGTTGCCATAATCAATGTTGCTGAAATGCGAAATCTATGAAAATGAAAAAAAAAAAAAAAATCTGCCAAATTTTTTAATTAAGTCATTAAAGTATATTGGAAACAGGGTTGCCAGAAAAATACTACGCTCCTTATTTGGGCCGAAAAAATACTACCGTAGTATCAAAAATACTACGTCTGGCAACGCTGGAAAAAGAACGAAACGAAAAACAATATGAATACCATGGTAAAAACATGAAAAGTTGATTTCCGTTGATAAAATAATTCATTTTATCTCTATTTTCAAGCAAATTTTATTCTCGAGCCAAACCATTTTAGAATCGTTTGGCTTACTTTACTGAAGGTAAGCCTTGAATTCCGGGATGCTAAAAGCAATTGTTAGAGCTCTCCTGATGATCGTAGAAACTTCGAAAAAACTTCATTTTGTGCAGAAAATTTCATGCTTTCGAATGACATAAGACTTGAAAATGTGTATGAAATTTTTTTCCCCTATTTTATCGAATTTCCACTAAGAATTCGAATAGAAAAAGAACGAAATGGAATTTTCGAAAAATCGCTTCGAGGTGCAAAACTACATGCTACAAACTAATTTTGTGCCAAGTGGCATGAAAATCGACCGAACGGTTTTGGCGCTACGCGCGTAACAGACAGACAGAAGGAAAGAAAGAAAGACAAACTTTCAGCTTTATTATTAGTAGAGAAGATTGAACAATAAATTAGATAATTGATGAAAACAAGAAATAGTATTTCTCTGATGCCTGAGCATTATGCATTCATAATTATAAAGCACTAAATACTTTCTTGAGAAAGTAATTAACATACAGGAGCTCTAAATGTTTATATTATAAGCTCGTGTTTTTAATTGCAGAATTTCTTGAATATCACATGAATATCAGGAAAATAAATGAGGTCTTTTCGTTTGATGTAGGATATTTTATGACAAATTTCATTTGATGAGCTACTAACTGAGCATGGTGATAAAGAGCTATTAATTTCAGCATCGAATTCCATTTTACCTTATTAACAGTTAAATATTTACAAAATAATTAAATAAATAATTTAATATAAAGCCATGCTTGAAGAATTAAAATTAATGCAACTAATTTATTCCCATACTGATCTTTACAAAATTGACATGTGTTGAGCACTGATAAGAACTGACAAGAATAAGTTTACTCACTAAAATACTAGTTCACAGATACTATTATGCATACATTATATTTTCTACAAAATAATACTGCAACAAAGAACAAGGGTATCCTCCTGTTTATAGCCATCAATCAGGAGCATCCCAATCACAAGATTGGTTATTGCTTGTGAGATAAATATTCGAAGCTCCTTTATTTTAATTGATTTTTCAAGAAATTCTTTAGTACTTACCCCTTTATACCCTTGTTCTTTGTTGCAGTATTATTTTGTAGAAAATAGAATGTATGTTTTATAGTAGCTGTGAACTAGTAGTATTTTAGTGAGTAAACTTATTCTTGTCAGTTCTTATCAGTGCTCAACACATGTCAGTTTTCTAAAAATCAGTATGGGAATAAATTAGTTGCATTAATTTTAATTCTTCAAACATGGCTTTATATTAAATTATTTATTTATTTATTTTGTAAATATTTAACTGTTAATAAGGTAAAATGGAATTCGATGCTGAAATTAATAGCTCTTTATCACCATGCTCAGTTAGTAGCCCATCAAATGAAATTTGTCATAAAATATCCTACATCAAACGAAAAGACCTCATTTATTTTCCTGATATTCATGTGATATTCAAGAAATTCTGCAATTGGGTCATTCCACGTCAAGTGATCCAAAATCTGAGAAAAATTTTACCTTACATTTTTGTATTTCTTTCAAATTTGGCTCATTAATTGTACCCCTTGAGGTTATTAAAAGTCTCAATTTTTAGATTTTTATCTCTATTATTTTTTCATTTATGAGACTTAGAAATTTGGAAAAACCCTCGTTTTTCCATGGATAAGGGAAGATAAAAGGGACCATAACTCGGCACCAAATATAGATAGAACGATTTGGTAAATGGCATTTTAAAGTACGTTAGTTGCCGCTTAATCTGATATGCAACATGACTAATTTGATAAAAATTTTCTTTTTCAAAAAATGAAATTTAAATTTCAAATTTAAATTTCTCGAAAAACATATAATGAATTTTTTTCAAAAAATTTTCAAAAATTCTTGTGTATTTTATCTATGTTTGTACCAATTTTTAGATTGGGATCTCAATGGGATCATATTTTTTTGAATTTTTGAATAAAACTGTATAGGAAAAAAATGATATTTTTTAGATTCTATTTATTTAAATACTAAGTTGTCTGGCTTGTGATGGTCTAAAAAGTAGTAAATAAACATGAATATGCTTAAAGTGAGCTGGCATGAGCTTATGGATTTGTCAGGTTCATCTCCCCGATCCTTCCCCTGCTCAACCACTCTTTTTTTTTAAAAAACTGTTCAAAATGTTTAAAAAAAAAACTCTTTGATACAAAATGAATAGTAAACTTATTTAAAGTTGGTAAATGGGTTCCCTTATAACTAGACGAAGTATCCCCCTCCCCACCCAAATATACCATTCACACTATACTAATATGACGTCCAACCTCGGGATTGAATTGAGGATTATTTTCACCCTAGGTATATATATTGTTTTTCAGACGAAGTGTTTCTTTTCGATCCGAACTTCAAAGTGTACTTCCATTCAATATCTGAAATTTAACTTTATGATTCATTTCATCTCCTACCCCAGCACCAATCTTCAATTTTGAAGGGAGGAAATAAATGGGTCGCCCCAAGATCATAGCAAACAGCAAAATAGCACTGTTTCTCCTTGTTCTCATTGTTTTTTCTATTCTTTTCGCACAAAACTGAAAATAAATCAAAATATCAGATCATATGTCTGTGTCCCCATAACTATCTTCCCACATTATCTAGTGTGCAGCTGTTATTTAATTTTTTTAATTGTTTGTGTTCTTTTTCATTTTATTGTAAAGGAAAGTAGGGGAAGACCGCCTATATTGGACCCCCTAAGAACAGGAGGCCTGTGTCGCTCAATGTGAAGCAAAACAAAAATACAAAATAGAGCATCGTAAGCTAAATTTAATCAGGAACCTCCCTAGGAGCTTAAATTTTCTAAAAATATGGAAATAATTTTTTAAAGAAATATCTTACAAAAAGTTGCAAAAGTCCAATTTAGGAATATATGCGCCTATATTGAACCATGCGCTTCCTAAATTGGACCATGCTAGGAAATCATAGAATAATTTATATTTTAACTATACATCTTTTTTCCAGGATTTGCAATAGAATTTCTTTTGCTTCGGTCTCACTTAGGCAGTGTTGAAAAACTCACCGATGGCATTTCATGCACTTAATCATGTTTTGCACTTTATCTCTATGGCAAATATAGCAATAACAATTCTTTTGCGCAGTCTTGCTTCTTCTTGTGTGACTTCTTCTGTTCTGTGCTTCTTTCATACGGCGTTAGAATGATTGCTGAGATAGCCTTCTTTTTGTTCATTCTATTTTTTACGTAAGGTGATATGTGAGCCGGGGCTTTACAAAATCATAGTTGGAATTGACAATCATGCTTTGATGAGAACTCTCCGCTGATTGTGCAGAGCTTGTACTAATTTACGTCGTAGCTAGTTCTTGTACATGGTGTACAACAATACATTTATTAGCGAGAGAAAGCATTATCGCTCTCGTTAGCCAAAATTATTGCATCTATGTTCTTTATGTAAGTGCTGTGCCTATCTATTAATAGAAGAACATTCATTTTACATTGCTTGGCCTAACGGTTTTGATGAAATGTTGTATCAATTGTGTAAATTATCGTTTGTGATCCAACCTTCTTTTGAACAAGCATATTGCTCACCAGGGGTGCTTTTACGATAAGTTCATACGTGGAGCGTAATCTTTTGAACATAAGCATGGGGAGGGAAGGGGCGGGGGGCTAACAGCTCTGTTGCACTCATGCAGCAAATAGCCAGTGTGTTTCTAACACGTTCACCACGCATTTCTGCTCCAAAATGGTGTTTATCTTTATACGTCAATATGTTTTGGGGCTTTTGGACAGTGAAGAGACCGGCTTCATCTACATTGAACATTTTAGTAGCATTTAAATTATATCTTTTAAAAATATTTTCGAGCAAATCGAAGAATTTCATTGTTTTTCTCGGTAAACCATCACAAATTTATTTAAATTAACAACTATGTTTAACAACCTGAAACTGCAGCTTAATGGAAAAACATATGTTTTAAGAATTTGTAGCTTCTAGAAAAAGTGTTTGATAAAAAAAATGAATATCGTGAATAGGTGTTAAAGTATGCTTAAAATAATCTTAACTAAGCTATTAAATCAGATGAGTCACTTATTTTATGTTACAATTAACAAAGGTCTTGCTTAAAATCATATTCTTAAATTGGACCACCGGTCCAATATAGGAAAATTTTTTCGGTCCAATAAAGGAAAACATGCCATTTTTTATTCTTCAGCTTATTTCTCTGTCAAAAATTATCACAATCGCGCATGAAAATACATAGATGTAATCCTTATTAAACACAGATTATCGTGCTATCACAGCAGTTTACCTCAGCTAACAAGTTTTAGTACTATCTTACTAGGTACAAGTCCGCAAAATAAGATTTTACACGTTTTCAACATAAATCATGCCGTACCTCACGCTACACAGTTCGAAGACTGGTGAAACTTCATACACATTGATTTTATTCCTAAAACTTTATATTTCTACCGTTAAAGTCTAGCATAGATCTCTGTACTAGATTTTAAGCCCGAGGTCCAATTTAAGCAGTGGTCCAATATAGGCGGTCTTCCCCTAATGCAGCAAGATATATCTATATACATATATTAAACAAACACTGCTTTTTTGATCATAACCTCTCATGTTGTTTAACTTCTGTACAGATTGCTCCTCCCCTTTTCCTGCCTTCGCGCTCCAAACTTTTATTTTTTTATCATCCCGCCTAACCCCATTTCAAAGCCTTAGTCTCTACTGATGTCTAGTAGTGTTTCAGTTTGTTCTGTTTGTTACTCTTTCCTATTAGCTCATGAGCTTTGTCCAATAAGAGAAAGGAAAGGCAGTGATGGGGACTGACATATAACTACAGATACTTTGATATACAGATGCTTTGATTTCTTTTCAGTTTTGTGTGAAAATAATAGGAAAACATTATGAGAACAAGGGGAAACAGTGTTATTTTGCTGTTTGCTATGATCTTGGGGCGAACCGTTTCTTTTCTTCCTCCAAAATTGAAGATTAGTGCTGGGGGAGGGGATGAAATGAATCATAAGTTTAAATTCAGATATTGAATGGAAGTACACTTTGTGAAGGTCGGATTAAAAAAAGAAACACTTCTTCTGAAAAACAATATATACCTAGGGGGAAAATTCCCCAGGGGAGACGTCATATTAGTGTAGCGTTAATGGTATATTCGTGTGGGGGAAGGGTTATACTTTGCCTTGTTATAAGGAAACCCATTTACCAACTTTAAACAAGTTTACTGTTCATTTTGTATCAAAAAGGTTTTTTTTAGCATTTGAAACAGTTTGAGGGGAAAATGGTTGGGTCGGGAAGGAAGGGAGGGGGAGCTGATCAATTTACAAGTTAATGCTAGCTCACTTACCTAGAGTAAAAATAATAGTCAATTCAATCCCCAGGTTAGATTTCATAATAGTACAGCGTTAATGATATATTTGTGTGGAGGAGGGGATACTTCGTCTAGAAAAGGAAACCCATTTACCAACTTTAAATAAGTTTACTATTAATTTTGTATCAAAGAGTATTTTTAACATTTTGAACAGTTTTGAATTAAAAAAGAGTGGTTGTGCGGGGGAGGAAGGGGTGAGGGGGTGAAACCGACAATTCTATAAGCTCATGCCAGCTCACTTTAAACATATTCATGCTTGTTTACTACTTTTTAGACCATCACAAGCAAGATAACTTAGTATTTAAATAAATAGAATCAAAAAAATATCATTTTTTTTTCCTATACAGTTTTATTCAAAAATTCAAAAAAATATGATCCCATTGAGATCCCAATCTAAAAATTTGTACAAACATAGATAAAATACACAAGAATTTTTGAAAATTTTTTGAAAAAAATTCATTATATGTTTTTTGAGAAATTTGAATTTGAAATTTAAATTTCATTTTTTGAAAAAGAAAATTTTTATCAAATTAGTCATGTTACATATCAGATTAAGCGGCAACTAACGTACTTTAAAATGCCTTTTACCAAATCGTTCTATCTATACTTGGTGCCGAGTTATGGTCCCTTTTACGTTCCCTTGTCCATGGAAAAACGAGGGTTTTTCCAAAGTTCAAAGTCTCATAAATGAAGAAATAATAGAGATAAAAATCTAAAAATTGAGACTTTTGATTACTTCAAGGGGTACAATTGATGAGCCAAATTTGAAAGAAATACAAAAATGTAAGGTAAAAAACGTTGGATCACTTGACATGGAATGACCCAATTAAAAACAGGAATATCCCAATCACAAGATTGGGTATTGCTTATAATATAGATATTTCTTATAATATAGAGCTCCTTTATGTTAATTAATTTCTCAAGAAAGTATTTAGTGCTTTATAATTATGAATGCATAATGCTCATGCATCAGAGAAATACTATTTCTTGTTTTCATCAATTACCGTAAAATGGGGTGTATAGAAACAGCGGGGTCAATCGGAACAAAACTTCCCAACCGTACAAAGAAATTCTTCATAAATATACTATTGGGTATTTTTCGCCATGAATTTTTTTTTTTTTTTAGAAAGGTAAGATCATAGGAAGTAGGAAAAAAATACTTTTGTCAATCTGGCAACGCTACTGGCTTCTAAAGAGGGCTGCACGTTGAATGCTAGAAAACATCACATTTTCATAGACTGCAAAACTTCATATGCAAGAACAAACCTTCTTATATTTAAAAACTATGAGTGGTATGTTTCAATTATACATGTATCTGAACAGCAGAATACCACATTAGAATTTACATTTTTTATAAATTGTGTCATAAAAGTGAAGAATTCTGAAAAATGCCATGGGAAAAAAATTTGCGTTGTGAATCGGAACACTTAGTTCTGTTGTTCCAATTCAAACTTATTTGAAGGAAATTGTTTGAAAAATCAAGATTCTAACCCCAATTCTTCTAATCAAGACAGGGACAAGGATTTATTACTGTTTATCCCTTCTCGTGAGCAACTAGATCTTAGAATGACAAAAGTTACAGATTTCAAAAGATTTTTTCTCCAGGAGACTTTTTTTTACTTAAAATAAAAGGGAGAAAGTCACATAGACTTTATGTAGTAAACGTCCAGCACACAGACAGTGATGAATAAGCGAAAAAATCTTTCAGGACAATCCCCGAAACCCAGAAATTTCAAAAAACTAAAGAAAAGGCAGAGTTCATCCCAGGAGATGTTATGAAAAAACTTAAGCCAAGTCACAATTGCTAGTTTTAAGGACAAGTACATATTTGTGGACGACATGAGTGACTTCCATTCATGTTAAATCTTTGCATTTCAATTTAAAAGCTTTTCTTAAAATTACCTTTCATTTTTCATAAGTTCAAAATTATTTTGAATTTTCACAAATTATAAACGTTTACTGGTACTGAAATTATACATTTATTTGACAGTAATTATCTGTTCTTATTCTCCCCCATCAATATTACTCATGTTTGTGAGACCTATTACAGATTAAATTGAAAAAAATAAAAATTTTAACAAGTGTTCCGATTGACCCCTATCAGCGGGGTGATTCGGAACACCCATAATTTGCTATATATTTTAATAATAATTGCTCAAAATCTTTTGTCTTTGCTTGGAAAATCAAAAGTAAAGCAAGTTTTTACCCAAAAGATCAAATTAAAAAAAAATCTTTTAACTGCTTTTTTTACAATCAAAGCTGAAAAGTGTTCCGATTAACCCCATTTTACGGTATCTAATTTATTGTTCAATGAGTAACTAGTTTTTATAGATATCTAACACTTTTATTTCGCATGAGTACGATTTTTTATAAAAAATGATTAAATAACATCACTTTTTTAGTATTTTGACTTGGCGGATAAACTTTGAGGGCATTTATCTCAGAAAATAAGTGGAGCAGGAACCTAACAATTTGGACTTGCCATGCCTCTATATGATCAACATGTGTGCCAAATTAAAAGAAAATCCAAGTCGGTCGTGCGACCCCCATTCGGTGAGTTGGTATGGAATCACTCAATTATTAATAATTTATCGCCAATTAGTGCCACCATAGCACTGCATAAAAAAATTATAGAGGCCTCCGTGACTCTGATTAAAAGTTTCGCTGAGAGTGCCGTAGGTCGAGGGTTCGATTCTGACCAGCGTCCTGGGTTTTGTTTTATCTCTTTATATTGTAAATCTTAATTGTGTTGTCCTATATATCCGTCCTATATATCCGTGTCCTATATATGTCCGATAAAGGGGTCCAACTTCTCGAGGCAATGATGTCCCATATATTCATAGTGGTTATTTACTATGACACCACAACAAAACAACAAAATTATGGCCATTGATGATAAAGTTCGCAAATAAACTACTTTCCTTCCATATGAACTTTAAAGTTATAATGGAAAAATTTAAAAATGAATTTCACGAATGCATTCAACAAACTTACTTCTCTCTCAAAAAAAAAAAAAGCAGCTATCTTCGACAACACTTTTTTTTTCAATAGCCTAATTTTACACGTTTTGTACCTACTTTATTCACAGGACTTTAAAGCTATGAAAATTCTTAGATACAGTAGTAATTTTTAGCTAAAAAAAGAAAGAAAGAAAATTAAAGAACAATTTGTTTTACGACTCATTATGAATTAAAAAAAAGGGTAAGAGAAATTGAAAACACTATTGGTAGCGATATCTGATTAATTTTAAAAAAAAAACTTTGGATTTTTCCCCCAATATTCAGAACTTCTCTTTAAAAACGCAAATGAATGTTGAAAAGAATAAAAAAAATGAGTTTTAATTAAGTTTTACTAATGATGGCGAGGAAAGTCTCTTAGTCTTGTTAAAAATATATAATTCTAGCTGTTCTTTGAATTATTTTCTCTAAGAAGCAATTATATTAGATTTGTCAAAAGGAAATCATTATGCAAGGTAAAATAGTGAATCTGTAAGAAATCAAAATGGAAGCATGACATACTTCTAAAAAGTATTAAAAGAAAGAAGCTGCTCTCATGGCTTGCATAATACCAAACAGTATCTCAACTTTTCAGAAAGAAATTTGTTAAAAATCCTTTAAAGATTCTCTTTAAAGTGCTAAATATATATTTTTTTAAAAGAACAACATTTTTGAAAAATAAAAATTTTTGAATAATCATTGCTGAAAAAGTAATGAAAAAAGGAAAAAAGTAATAATGGTCATCATGTAAAGACAAAAGAAACTTTTGGCACCACAAATTCTTCACAGTATTTTAAAAATATTATATACATGTTAAAAAATTTGACTGCTTACGTTTATTTTAAGCTTGAATCTTCTCTAAGTCAGTATAGAGACTAGTATTAAGAAGTTAGCATTACTATTCTCTCATTTCATTATGAGTATTATAATAACCAGATATGAAAATCCCCCCTCCTTCTCTCTCAGTAATTAATAATTAATATCTGTAACTTTCCTTCCTTTTCCAGTTTATCAAGATTTTTTTTTAATTTCATTTGTGCCCCCGAGTTTTATCTAAACATGAGGTGCGGCCCTCGAGGAGAAGGGGTCAATGCAATATAACTTCCTATTTATGAATTTGGTACACAATCAAACTATGTTGCCAAAAAATACAACAAGGACTACACTACAGTGGATTTTGTAAATGAGTTTTTAAACTTCCGATCGAAATTTCTTCCAGTTAAATTGATCCAAATGAATTATTTTTTTCAAATGTATAGCTCAAGCTTTTTCAATAATCATGAAAAAAGTCTTCATGTTGTACTCAGTATGTTGAAAGGTTTATGGAACTGGTGAACAAGGCATCATGTTGTACTCAGTATGTTAAAAGGTTTATGGAACTGGTGAACAAGTAGAATAGTATTTAGGGAAGAGGCAGGATTTGAATTTATAGGAGGAACTTTATACTCCCGATCATCATTCCCAAACCGGAGTGCTAAGGCCGACTTCAAACCTTCTTCCTGAAATAGAAACTGTAGTTGAGGCAAACCTAACCTGGCAGCGTTGCGACGGCTACACAGATCCTGATTCCAGCATTACGACGTTGCCAGATTAAGTTTGTCCCAACTATATCTCAAAATATTACAGTCTTTCTTTTTCTTTAGTCTCTTAACGCATAGTGGCGCATGAAGCCGCTAGCGTGGCTTTCCAAGCTGTACGGTTCAGTGCCGCTTCCCTAGCTCGCCCCCAGCTTGGCCAGCCAAAAGCATTTCGTTCTTGAATGACCATCTGGCGCCAGGTAAGTTTTGGACGGCCTCGCTTCCTTTTTGCCATCAGGGGTCCACGTGAAAGCAGTTCTTGTTGAGTCTGTGTTGCTTTCATTCTGAGAACATGTCCTATCCAAGCCCATCTTTGCCTTTTCACCTGTGTAGTTATGGACAATTAGTGCGTCTATATAGGTCTGAATTATAAATTTTATTTGGCCAGTAAATGTTTATCCTCTCAGGTTTTTGGTTTGGATGGCATCAAGCTCTTTTTCTTGCTGTCTGATTAACTTCCATGTATTGCTTCCGTAGAGTAGGATTGTTCTAACTGTTGAATTGAAAATTTGAATTTTGAGTTTTGTATGTATGTTATTAGATCGCCATACTTTATAAAGAGATTCGAAGGCAAATTGAGCACTCTTATTAACTTTATTACTCTTATTAATTACTCTTATTATATTACTCTTATTATATTACTCTTATTAAGATATCGGTATCTGTATACCTCCCTCAGTAGAAATACAGTTAGTCAATAAAGTCTGCGTACATCAAGAAAAAATAATATCAAATAAAAGTTTAAGGTGCGAAAGGGGTAGTTTCATAAAGCTTTATTTTTTAAATATTTAGTTTCAATAAGGAACTATGAAATTATCTAACTGTAATATTTTCATATCTAATAATTTATTCACACTAATTTTGAAAAAATAATTGGCTTGAAATCAAAGCCAATAAAGTTTGCGTACAACGCAAAGTAAGCGGGGGATTTCTTATCTAATATTTAAACTTCAAACTCGAGAATGCAAAGCAGGTTACAGTTTCAAGGTCATTGACTTCCGAAGCAAATTTTACGGAGATTGAAAGTTACTATTTCTATTTTCTTTGACGGAAATGACAACCAAATAAAGAAATTCCTTTAGTTACGGGACAACTAATTATAAAGTTCAGATATGAAGGTAAGACTTTTTGTGATATTGGTAAAACCATTGGAAAATCATTTTCTAGTGTACAAAGAGTTATTCAAAACTATCTTGATACTGGTAGTCTTTCTGTAAAAACAAGATGTGGAAGACCGAATAAGCTAACGCAGAGAGACGAAATAAAAATTCTTTTACGAATTAAACAAAATATTAAACTTTCTGCTACAAGCATTGCAAAAGACATTTTTTTAACTAGCAACAAGGAACTTTCTCTTGAAACTGTACGAAAAGCTCTGCGAAAGTCCGATTATCATGGACGCAAACCTACGTCTAAGCCATATATTTCCGAAACAAATAGAAAGAAAAGAATTACTTTTGCCAAAACATATTCAAACTCTTCGCAGGACTTCTATAACAAAGTAATTTGGTCAGATGAAAGTAAATCTACAATATTTACAGTTAATGGCCACCCTATTGTATGGAGAAAGCCAGGAACAGAACTGAATCTAAGAAATTTAAATCCTACTGTCAAACATGGAGCTAGCGGTGTGATGGTGTGGGGGTGTATGTCGTCGAAAGGAGTTGGAAATCTTCACATTATTAATAAAGTCGTGGATAAGTATGTTCATCTGGATATTCTAAAGAAAAATATACTAGACAGTGCTCAGAATTTGAACCTTTCTAATACTTTTATTTTCTAACAAGATAACGACCCGAAACATACAGCTAAAATTATGAAGAAATATCTCCTCTATCACACTCCAAGACAGCTGCGTTTCTCCACAGTCACCAGACCTCAATTCAATCGAACATTTGTGGGCAAAATTGGAGAAACGAATTCGTAAACACAATATTACTTCGCGAAATAAGCTAATTAGTAAATTGCAAGAAGAATGGGAGAAATTTACGTCGGATGACACTGAAAAACTAGTTCAGTCAATGCACAGACGATTGAAAGCAGTTGTGAAGAATAAAGGATATGCTACAAAGCATTGACGTATTGTAAAAAACTTATATTTTACATTTTTTCCAAAGTGTACGCAGACTTTACTGGAAGGAATTTCTCAGTTTTTTTGACAAAATATATTTCTTTTAAAGTAAAAAGTATTACACTAATATTATTTACTTTTTATTTAAGCTTACACTAGTAGCTAATAGAAGAAAAAGAATACAATGATTAAAACACATTTTTCTCTGCTTAGAGAGCTTTCTTAATTTAAAATTTAGTTGATTCGCAGACTTTTGTGACTAACTGTATGTGCCCCTAGGTAAATAAAATTGTCAACTTCGTCTATTTCCTTTCATTTATGCAGATTTTTTCATTTTTGTTACTTTTGATTTTCATCACTTTTATCTTAGTTTCATTTATTTTCAAACCGACTTTTCTCGCATTTTCTTCCAGTCATAATATTATAGGGGTCATTTTCACCATATGCTTATATTTCAGAATTTTTAAGTAATTTTTTCAACTTGCTATTTTTTTTTAGAATCACTAACAGATGTTTTGTCACATATTTTAGGTGTGTGAAAAAGTAATTGGTTGTACACTTTGATGCATAATTAAATATTCGAATGCTGTTGTAAAACTTCAAGTTGCAAGGAAAATTTTCGTCCGTTAACATACAAAATCAATACGAAATCTTACTTTTACACTATATCATAGAGCCTAGAACCAATTTCATTTGAAATTATTTGCGTCCCTGAAACTTGAAACAATGTTTGTGATTATTAAAATATTGATCAAAAACTGTATGATTTGACCAGTAACGGACTTGACATTTCAAACAAAATGTCAAATTATGGCTAGGTTGTCGAATTTAAAAATTGAACAACAATATGCATTTTCTTAGAGTTGTATAATGAACAATATTTCGGGGTAAAAGTTGAGAAAAAGAAAAAATAAATACTAAAATCCTTGGTAACAGACTTGACAAAAAATAAAAATACGCACCTGGAAGAAATCTTGTGCGAAACGCCACAGCAATACTTCTCGACTTAGGAAAACAAAATGATACGAAATAGTTACGTCACTAGTTTGTTAAGTTAACTGAATACGTATTATCATCTTTTGACTGCAATAAATACCTTTTTTAGCTAAAATAATCTTGTGGTAACAGACTTGACAAGAACTGCCGGACAAAATGTATTCATACATTTCTTGGTGAAAAAAAAATACTATTGTCAATATTTATTAGGAATATCATATATTACTAGTCAACATATAAAAATAATTTGTTGTATATACTTTTTGACACAATTAAGTATGTAAAAAAATAGTTGAACTTGCGAAAATTGGAAATGGACAAGCGTTTTTGCTTTGATTCTCATTTTTAAAGACTTATATAAAAATAAATAAATAAATTTCAAGAATTTTTTGAGTGATAGAATTTTTTGGGGGTATTTCTTGAAGAAAATAATTGTTCGCGTTGAATTTAAAATATAAGTTATGCTTCAAAATCGTCTTTTTAACCTCCGGACAACAAATGTAAGCAAATTTTGGAAATGACCCCTAGTAATTAAATGTAAAAAAATTGTAAATACTGTAAGTACACTGCTTGGCTTAGGAAATTAGATGGGCAGGGTGAAATATGTACTGCAGCCACCTCCTCGTAGTGGGTTCTAGGTTGAAAAGGTTTTGAAACATGAATGCATTACCAGTGACTAGCTTAAACGTGCAGAGATATTACAAAAATGTAAAAGAGGGAATATAAATTAAGAAATACGGCTATGTGCGTAAAAAAACATAAAGGAAAAGTCGAGTTTTAGCTGATTTCACGAATTTTTACGACTGAAAACTGTATTACGAATTAAAACTGTAAAGGAGTGTAAAGAGTTTTAAAGATAAATGAAAAGAGTTTTAGAAAAAACACGCCCGATTGGGTAATCGATAAACGCGAATACCCCACTTATGCGAGTAAATCTTTTCGGAAGCGATGCCAAAGACGCAATGTTAAAAATCCCCGCTTAAACAAATATCCCGTTTAATCGAATAATATTTTTTGTAACTAACAGCATTCGTTTAAGCAGGGCCGACAGTATTAGAAATTTTTTTTAATATTTTAATTTTAATTTTTTTTTCCAAAAAGGATATAAATTTTTATTTTTTATTTATTGTTCCCATGTTTGTTGAGGGCGATTCTCTGTTAACTCGTCATTTTCTACACGGAATCTTTCCGGGCATGTTTTTTTTTTAATGGTCGTATAATTATAATACTATTGGCCAGAAAATTAATCTATTATTTTGGTTTGAAAGAGAGCCAATTGA
Source organism: Uloborus plumipes (assembly GCA_038373865.1). Lineage (NCBI taxonomy): Eukaryota > Metazoa > Arthropoda > Arachnida > Araneae > Uloboridae > Uloborus > Uloborus plumipes. Next base: position 38,567 of record JAXGGA010011328.1, read on the forward strand.
AGTTTGTGTTTTGCTGATAAATCATGATAGGGGGAAAGTCCCCTGCCTAGTATAACTAAGCAGGATACTATGCCAGGGGACTGTGTATTTGCACTTTGTTGTGTAATATCTGCAAAATGATTGGAACATAATTAGTCACGAGGTTACCTATAAATTTAGGCACAAATCGTGGACATAATAACTAATATGTTTCATAATTAAACTAATTAACATTGATAAAATCACTCACCAGGTGACTGTTTTCGCAACGGCCAAGATGCATACTTACACCACTAATGTGGCTCTGAAATTCAACAAATTGGTGTTTCAACACCGTTCTCAGCAATCTCGCAAATTCACTCTGATTGCGTTTAACTTCATGCCAAAAAATATTTGCAAGAATAATAGATCTTTTCCATTGCTGTGCTTTGAATTTGTGGCGGGGGACTGCTTCAAAAAACTTCGGACAGAACTTATATGACAATATTAAGTTTTAGAAATACGTAATTAGACCTTATTTTATTTTAAAAATATAGCTGCACTATTCTATTTTTAGATATTAATTGCCAAATTTATGTAGTGTTAATAGGATTTTTGGAATATCACCTTGAAGTGTAAAATAATACGATTGGGACAGCCAAGGGGCTGTGTTTTTAGCACTTAGATAATTTCTAGAAAAAAAAAATTACCTCGTTATCGCTCCAAATACAATTGAGCTACAAAGTATTATTGCTTTACTTGAATTAAGAGAGATAATTGCTTCATTACACTTTGTTATTTTTAAAATACTGGGTTCAGGCAGCCAATTACGAGTTTACAGAGAAACGCCCTTATGCCAAAACCAGACAATAGTTGGCTATTAGAAATCGCTTTTTGAAAATATTCATTTTTCGTGCCACCTTAATAATCATATCACCGTACATAGAAATTAAAAATTAAAAGCTCTTGTATAACATGTTTCGAACGCGATCTTTCGTTAATACGGATTTGTTTAACTTCTAATTTTATATGCACTATAAATCAGGAGAAGCTAGCAGCGCACAAAAATACAAAAGGAAAAGTTAAAAGAAAACACAATAGAAAGAGAATTTGCATGAAATTCTCACAACATAATCATATAAGTGAACTTTCATTACCAAGATGTCTTAGATCGTAAAAAGCCTGATGGCAGAATAAAAGAATTTATAACAAAAACGTCCTCTTCCCTACACACAAAAAAAAATTGTTTGAGTATGTTTAAAAGGCTTTCTTTCTTTTTTTTTTGGGGGGGGGGGGTAACGAAAAAAAAGGTGAAATTCATGAGTAAACAATTAAATTTTATTGACATGTTTAAAAAAAAAAATGTGCGTTAAAAATGCATTAAAATGCAGACAAAAATTTCAAGCAACCTTTTTTTTTATTTTATGCCAAGAATGAATAGCAGTGATGTCACTTTATGACGTGAATGAAATTTTTGTTACTGTACGTGTTGTTTTTAAACAGCCAATGAGTTTCGTTGAAGTCTGAAAGATTCTTATTCTTATATCTTAATAGACAACCAATTATTTCTTCACTATGTAACCGAAATATATGTTCAATTATTTTTCAAGTTTAAATTAATGTGATAGCTAAAACGATTTACACGCCACAACAGAAATGTAAGACCAGTTATTTTTTCATTACGTTGGGGAAAAGGTAAGGGTTATTTTCACCATATGCTTACATTTCAGAATTTTTAAGTAACTTTTTTTAACTTGCTATTTTCTTTTAGAATCACTAACAGATGTTTTGTCACATATTTTAGATGATTGAAAAAGTAATTGGTTGTTGTACACTTTGATGCATAATTAAGTATTCAAATGCTGTTGTAAAACTTTAAGTTGCAAGAAAAATGGTCGTCCGTTACCATACAAAATCAATATGAAATCTCACTTTTAAACTATATCATAGCGCGTTGAACCAACTTCATTTGAAATTATTTGCGTCCCTGAAGCTTAAAACAATTTTTGTGCTCATTAAAATATTGATCAAAAACTGTATGGTAACGGACTTGACACTTGGTAACGGATTTGACAAGTGACGGACTTGACATTTCAACCAAAATGTCAAATTAAGGCTAGTTTGTCGAATTTAAAAATTGAATACTTCTAGACTCAGAAAAAAAAATGGTACGAAATAGTTACGTCACTAGTTTGTTAAGTTTACTGAATACGTGTTACCATCTTTTGACTGCAATAAATACTTTTTTTAGCTAAAATAATCTTAGGGTAACGGACTTGACAAGAACTGCCGGACAAAATATATTCATACATTTCTTAATGAAAAAAAAAATACTATTGTCAATATTTATTATGAATATCATATACTAATAGTCAATAGATAACTTTCTTAGATTCACATAATTTGTTGTATATACTTTTTTATTCAATTAAGTACATAAAACAGTAGTTGAACTTGCGAAAATTGGAAATGGACAAGCGTTTTTGCCTTGATTCTCATTTTTAAAGACAGTATAAAAATAAATTAATCAATTTCAATAATTTTTTGAGTGATAGAATTTTTTTGGGGGTATTTCTTGCAGAAAATAATTGTTCGCATTGAATTTAAAATATAAATTCTGCTTCAAAATCGTCTTTTTAACCTCCGGAGATCACATGTAAGCAAATTTTGAAAATAACCCGTAAGCATTTTTTTTTAATTATTACTTCTTCATTTTCGAAAGTATTATGGATTTATCAGAGTAAAAGTGTTTCCATGATTAAATAGTCTTTTCTTTCTGCCTCGGGATTTTTTGAGAATAAAAACAATATATTTGCTTACTTTGTGGCATTTCTTTAAAATCTCTTCGATTGTTCACATGCGCCCCCTTGTAGGCACAAATATGTAAACAACTAAGGCTCTTCGTAGCTGTAACAAAATGCCCACGTTACGTTAGCTTTTCCCAACTATAAGAGGCGGTATAAACGTGATGCCTAAAACAGTAACCTCTTTAATACTTAATTGCTACCCCTCCCCCTTTTTCTTCTTCTTTTTTTTTTGAAATTTAATTTATATTTTGTAAAGAAAATGCTTACAAAAAACTCATATGATATTTATAACTGAAAAGGGGATTGCTCCCTAAAATACAGCTATAGCTTCAAGCAAACTAAAATACTTTTTTGAAATGTTGTTACGTAACCACTAAATATATTGAGCATTATATTGATTAGATGATAGTATTGCCTTAAACCAACAGAAGCGTTTTGTATTTTTGATAAATAAACAAATAGTAAAAAAACGTTAACTATCTACTTTCTTCCATACTATAATGATTGTATAAAATGAAATGCCCTTCATCCATGAAGAACAAAGATTTCTTTGATTTTCCATTTTCTGATTCGAGTAGCTTTGTCTGAGGGATGTTGTTTTCCGGTGAATTAGGTGGATCTTTTATTTGCAGAACAAACTCTTTCTTTCACTAACGATACCGATTTCATTTCTTTCAAAACTTTGAATCTGATCAAACTACTATTATTCAAAGAAATACTTTACAAGTACGAATTTTCCAGCTGTAGTATAAAAAATGTTAGATATAGATAATAAAAAATTATGTCTCTGATCATTATTGGGTTTTAAAATAGATTTCCAAAACTTTCAAGAAGATTGCTTATTGATCTGACTTCGACTTCAGACGGCGTAAGAAGTAAACTATTGTATTTGTGATTAGTCCCAAGAATCACATTATTAGTGACAGAGTAATCTCTTACAATCACATTATTATTAATAGAGTAATCTCTTATAATCATATTATTAGTAATAGAGTAATCTCTTATAATCACATTATTAGTAATAGAGTAATCTCTTACTATCACATTATTAGTAATAGAGTACCCAAGTAGCACACTTCGTTTTAGCCTACTTTCCCGTTAAAAATAAAAGAGACGAAAAAAGCATTAAAATTGGCTTAATTCATCTAAAAAATGTCGCCAAGTCCAAAAAATATCGCCAAGTCCAAAAAATATCGCCAAGTAAAAAAAAAGTCAAAAAGAAACAAAACAAGAAGTTCTGTCAAGAACTAAACGAGCCTACTTTCCCGTACATCGACATCGGCATTCTAGCATCTGATCATTATTCTCTTGATTATCTAAGACTAAAAATTATGTCAAACATACCTTTTTAGCACTTGAAGCTGATTTCTAAAAGCAAAATATACCCCTCTCATCAGATGAAATAGACACATAAAAAGTAAATAAATGAATAAATAAAGCTTTGTCGCACCTTTTAAAGAATGTAACTGTTACAGTTCTTCCGTAGAAAAATTCCTCAATTGTTTTCAAAAAAAAAATAAAAGTACAAAGTACATCAAAACACATTTTATCAAAGAAA
>JAXGGA010011329.1:0-42881 GCA_038373865.1 Uloborus plumipes
GTCTCCAAACTTGCAACAAGTGTTTATGATTTTGAACTTCTCCTCTCTCTAGCCCTATAGAAGAATTTTAATAGTAAATATAATGCTTCCTTTTCCTCCAAATAATAGCTATGAAATTTTCCAAATCTGAAGAAAATAGGAGGGGAGGGGAGCGTTGTTTTCGAAAAGTGGGGAGCAATGGGGGAAAACGGTAGCCATATTTGGATTCAGGGGATCATTTTACATAAGAATCAGCAAGAAAGATGTCAAAAATATGCTGAAATTTTTTTGTCGCGCAACCGAAAAACACTTGAAATTGACAAAAACTTGAGAACCATTTGAGCTTTGAGCACCGTCTTTTATTTAAGTAGGAAGTTGATATTTCGGCAGTATATTAGGGTAGATAAGGGTAAAAAAATGAGGCACAGCCGTGACCTCTAGGACAAAAATTTTTTTCACCATAGGTTTGTGACCCCCCCCCCCCCCAAGGCCGTTTGATTATAGCATTGCAAGTTTATGTGCTAATTAGCATGTCCTGATAAAGAATCAACACATGGGCATCTATGATGTCTGAGGTTTTTTTTTTTTTTGGTTTCGTTACTAAAAAGTTTTATCTTGATAATTTTCAAGATTTATAAAATATAAATTTGAACATTGAACTTCATAAAGTCATCACACACAATAATTATAAAGTACTTATAATGTTATTACTGTCTCCGTAAGCCGCGTTAAAGAAAAAAAAATTTATTAAAATTCATTTCTAAATATCGAAAAATTTGAGTCATCGAAGTTCGAGTTATCGCAAGTTGACTAATTCATTCTTGAAGTAAATCGCGCACAAACACACACAAACAGGGAATCTACAGTATATATCATTTTTTCAAAAAAGGAAAAATGTTTCAAATTTTCGTCCGTGTTTATCATTCTTAAAAAAAAAATTAAAAAAAAAGCAAATGTGATCAAGATTTTCCTCAAAAAAAAAACTGGGGGGGCAATGCCCCCCCTTGCCCCCCCATAAATCCGCCCATGGTTTTACCCCTTTTTTGGGGTAAATCAATGTTAATTTCAATGCAGACTCAAGTGATATGAATTGGCGCGACCACTTGGCGATATGTCGCCAAGCTTTTGGTCGCCAAGTGTTTCACGACAACTTGGCGACATGTCTCCAAGCTGGCGACAAATTTGGCGAAAAAAATTATTTTTTGAATTTGGGTTCAACTTGGCGCTATTGGCGATATTTTGCAAAAAATTCACTGAATGATATTAAAATCAGCAATTTTTAAAAAATTAACCATCTACTTATATTAAAAACTGAGTATCTTTCTAACTATCTATGTCACGCTTATTTCTCCTGAACGCCAATGAACTGAAAGTCGAACCAGGTACCGATAGATAGGTAATTTTTCAGGCTTCATTAGTTTCAATCTATATAATTATACGATTTTAATTAGCGAAGATATCAATTAATAAGTAGTCAAATTTAAAGCGATTAAGCCTAATAAATGATTAAACTTCCAAGACATTTTTTCTTACCGTTGCCATTTTGAATTAAAACGTTAATTAAATTATTGAACTATTTAAAATTCCAAGATATTTATTTCTTTCCGTTGCGATTTTGAAATTAAAACGTTAATTAAATTGAACCTTTTTAAAATGAAAGAGTGTTATTTTTTTCCATTGTCATTTTAAATACGTGTTATAACAAAGTTCTAACAATTGTTTTTATTCTAATTATTAATGACATATTTTTTCTCAGGTACCATTTTGAAAATGTGTTTTTAAATAAAATTGCAATTGCTGTTTTTAGAAGGGACTTTTTCTGGCTGCGATCCATAAGTAGTCAAATTTAAAGCGAATGTTTAATTAATAAGTAGTCAAATTTAAAGCGATTAAGCCTAATTAATGATTAAACTTCCAAGACATTTTTTCTTACCGTTGCCATTTTGAATTAAAACGTTAATTAAATTATTGAACTATTTAAAATTCCAAGATATTTATTTCTTTCCGTTGCGATTTTGAATTAAAACGTTAATTAAGTTGAACTTTTTAAAATGAAAGACTGTTATTTTTTTCATTGTCATTTTGAATACGTGTTATAACAAAGTTCTAACAATTGTTTTTATTCTAATTATTAATGACATATTTTTTCTCAGGTACCATTTTGAAAATGTGTTTTTAAATAAAATTGCAATTGCTGTTTTTAGAAGGGACTTTTTCTGGCTTCGATCCAAATATTAAAAGAACTTTTTCGTTTAGAATTTTGCAATTAATTTTACCGGAAGAAAGCGGTTTGGAAATAATTGTTTTTGGAAAGGAATTTTATTTGTAATTTAAGGAGAGTGCTAAGTATGCGCTACTTGACATCGTCTTTATTTCTGAGGAAGCATGTGCAAATAATTCGATTGATTCTTTGATGCAGGAAAGCTTTTTAGCGAGCCGCTTTAGCGGGGAGTAGTTTATTAAACTTTTCCTTGGTACTTTAAAGGCGAGCCGCCTTGGCGGCGAGTAGTGAATTGAAACTTTCCTCGCTACTGTAAAGGCGAGCCGTCTTGACGGCGAGTAAACTGTTTAAACTTTCCTCATTTCTTTAAAGGCGAGCCGCCTTGGTGGCGAGTAGTTTTCTCAAACTGCCTTCACTACATTACAGCCCGTGCAACGCCGGGCTACGCAGCTAGTCTACTTATATTAAAAACTGAGTATCTTTCTATCTTTCTTTCTATCTATGTCACGCTTCTTTCTCCTGAACGCCAATGAACTGAAAGTCGAACCAGGTACCGATAGATAGATAATTTTTCAGGCTTCATTAGTTTCAATCTATATAATTATACGATTTTAATTAACGAAGATATAAATTCATAAGTAGTCAAATTTAAAGCGATTAAGCCTAATAAATGATTAAATATGAAATCCATTGTTGAAACGTGGTTGCTAAGAAACAGTGATAACAATGATAATGAGAATTTTGAATAAAGGCTTAACTAAATCAAACACGAAACTCATAAGCGGGTCACTTACATAGTATTTTTATCGCTAGCTACTTGTAATATTTTTAAACATTCATTTGTTGAAAAGCCATCTGAGCGATTCCATACCAAATCACCGAAAAAAAAAAAAGTTGGTCGCACGACCGACTCGGATTTTTTTTTAATTTGGTACACAGATTGATGGTATAGAGGTATGAAAAAGCCCAAAAGGAAAGTTACCTGCTCCACTTATTTTCTGAGATACATGATCTCAAAGTTTGTCCGCTATATACTAAAAAAGTGATGTTATTTAATCATTTTTTATAAAAAATCGTACTCATGCAAAATAAAAGTGTTAGATATCTATGGAAACTAGTTACTCCAGGCATTCTGAAAAAAAAAAAAAAAAACTAGAACGTTCATAATGAAAATTGCCAAGGTACAGGGCTCTTTGAAGTTGTCACCACAAAAACTTGATTTTGCAGATTTTGCTAAAATTCAGGCATTTATTACAAAAAAAGGCAAACAAAACCAAAGGTTTTCTCACTTTCTGGTAGTGTACAGGTCCTCCCTGTAAATTGCTACGCAATAAATTTTTTGGGTTTCTCACTCCTTCTTGGAAATATTTTAGCTTAAAGATAAGCCGTAAGGCAAAAAATGCGTTTTTGGCCATCTTGGCAGCCATTTATCTTATAAAGGGGAGCAGTAGAAACTTTAATTTTTTTTTAAAACAAGCCACTGATATGTTAGCTATTCACAGGAAAAGAGTTTACTTTTGGTTATTTCTCCCATTAAGAGATATCCTGCTGGCAGTATATGCATGTTTTTCGCGACGACCATATGATTTTGTTCCCCCTCTCATGGACTTAAAATTAATTAAACCAAAAAATAATTATATATTTATTATTAGCTGTATTATCTACCCAATCTGTCATGAAATTTAACTTATTAAATCATTGAACAATAAATTAGATAATTGATGAAAAAAAGAGAAAGTATTTCTCTGATGCTTGAGCATTATGCATTCATAATTATAAAGCACTAAATACTTTCTTGAGAAATTAATTAACATAAATGAGCTCTAAATATTTATATTATAAGCAATACCCAATCTTGTGATTGGGATACTCCTGTTTTTAATTGAAGAATTTCTTGAATATCACATGAATATCAGGAAAATAAATGAGGTCTTTTCGTTTGATGTAGGATATTTTATGACAAATTTCATTTGATGGGCTACTAACTGAGCATGGTGATAAAGAGCTATTAATTTCAGCATCGAATTCCATTTTACCTTATTAACAGTTAAATATTTACAAAATAATTAAATAAATAATTTAATATAAAGCCATGCTTGAAGAATTAAAATTAGTGCAACTAATTTATTCCCATACTGATCTTTACAAAATTGACATGCGTTGAGCACTGATAAGAACTGACAAGAAAAAGTTTACTCACTAAAATATTAGTTCACAGATACTATAAAGCATACATTCTATTTTCCACAGAATAATACTGCAACAAAGAACAAGGGTATCCTCCTGTTTATAGCCATCAATCAGGAACATCCAATCACAAGATTGGGTATTGCCTATGAGATAAATATTCGAAGCTCCTTTATTTTAATTGATTTTTCAAGAAATTCTTTAGTACCTACCCCTTTATACCCTTGTTCTTTGTTGCAGTATTATTTTGTAAAAAATAGAATGTACGCTTTATAGTATCTGTGAACTAGTATTTTAGTGAGTAAACTTATTCTTGTCAGTTCTTATCAGTGCTCAACACATGTCAGTTTTGTAAAGATCAGTATGGGAATAAATTAGTTGCACTAATTTTAATTCTTCAAGCATGGCTTTATATTAAATTATTTATTTAATTATTTTATAAATATTTAACTGTTAATAAGGTAAAATGGAATTCGATGCTGAAATTAATAGCTCTTTATCACCATGCTCAGTTAGTAGCCCATCAGATGAAATTTGTCATAAAGTATCCTACATCAAACGAAAAGACCTCATTTATTTTCCTGATATTCATGTGATATTCAAGAAATTCTTCGATTAAAAACAGGAGTATCCCAATCACAAGATTGGGTATTGCTTATAATATAACTATTTAGAGCTCATTTATGTTAATTAATTTCTCAAGAAAGTATTTAGTGCCTTATAATTATGAATGCATCAGAGATGCTCAGGCATCAGAGAAATACTTTTTCTTGTTTTCATCAATTATCTAATTTATTGTTCAATGATTTAATAAATTAAATTTCATGACATATTGAGTAGATAGTACAGCTAATAATAAATATATAATTATTTTTTGGTTTAAGTAATTTTAAGTCCATGAGAGGGGGAACAAAAGCATATGGTCGTCGCGAAAAACATGCATATACTGTCAGCAGGATATCTCTTAATGGGAGAAATAACCAAAAGTAAACTCTTTTCCTGTGAATAGCTAACATATCCGTGGCTTGTTAAAAAAAAAAATTAAAGTTTCTACTGCTCCCCCTTTATGAGAAAAATGGCTGCCAAGATGGTCAAAAACGCATTTTTTGCCTTATGGCTTATTTTTAAGCTAAAATATTTCCAAGAAGGAGTGAGAAACCCAAAAAATTTATTGCGTAGCAATTTACAGGGAGGACCTGTACACTACCAGAAAGTGAGAAAACCTTTGGTTTTGTTTGCCTTTTTTTGTAATAAATGCCTGAATTTTAGCAAAATCTGCAAAATCAAGTTTTTGTGGTGACAATTTCAAAGAGCCCTGTACCTTGGCAATTTTCATTATGAACGTTCTAGTTTTTTTTTTCAGAATGCCTGGAGTAACTAGTTTCCATAGATATCTAACACTTTTATTTTGCATGAGTACGATTTTTTATAACAAATGATTAAATAACATCACTTTTTTAGTATATAGCGGACAAACTTTGAGATCATGTATCTCAGAAAATAAGTGGAGCAGGTAACTTTCCTTTTGGGCTTTTTCATACCTCTATACCATCAATCTGTGCACCAAATTAAAAAAAAATCCGAGTCGGTCGTGCGACCCCCATTCGGTGATTTGGTATGGAATCGCTCATCTACTTATATTAAAAACTGAGTATCTATGTCTGCTTTCTTCCTTTGAGCGAGCTGAACTTACTGAAACTTTCCTCACCATCTTAAAGGCGCGAAGCATCTCAATAATTCGAATGATTTTTTTTATATAGGAAAAAAAATCAGGCGTGAAGCGCCTGTTAGCGAGCCGCCTTGGCGGGGAGTAGTTTCTTGAAATTTTCCTCACTACTTTCAGGGCACGAAGTGCCCGTGAAACGCCGGGCCACGTGCGTGGTATGTCTTGAAATCGAATGAACATTAAATTATATCAAATAATATAACTTCAGAATGAGGTAAAAGTTAGAGAAGGGGGACGTTATGCATCAACATGCCGCAGGAAGCTAATCTAGCTGCCATGGCAGCTAGTTGTAAAATATTTTTTGCATTGTTTCGTGGCAGATTAGGGGAGCAAATATTTGAATTGTTACCTTGCTCACTCCAAGCACTTTTTTTCTAACACTTAAGGCAACTACTAAGAAATTAACACGTAAAAGGAAGTAGTGTGGGGTCCATACCAGATTTTTTTCTATTAAAGATTTTGAGATCAAACATGCTCACTGGTAAGCTAACCAGGAAAGTACCCGATCATAGAATAATGAATTTTTTTTTTAATGAGTACCAATCGAAAGAGCATTGTAAAACATGTTTCTGGACGCATGCGTTTTTGCCCCCGTTATCGAAATATAAGGTCCTAAAGTCAGCTGATTTTTTTTTTTTGAAAATTCGCCAATTTTAGCGAGTTATAATGAAACTAGAAGCTGTGGCGCGATTACACTACAATCGACGCTCGTTATAACGACCACTCGTTACAAAGACCATCCTAATATAACGACCGCTGGGAAAACCCCCGACTGTATTCCAATATATACTCTATGTTCTACCTCTTATAGTGACCACTCGTTATACAGACCGCTTTCTGTAGGACGAAGACGGTCGTTATATCGAGCGTCGACTGTATTTGCGTCCAGCGGGAAACCTAATTCCCATTTTTGGTCATCTGCAAAGCTTGTGGAAGACAGCTTTTCAATAATCTTTTACTTTAGCTGTGCGTGTTAAAGCAAAAAGCTACTATCAAGCCTATGACATGAAAAGTAGAGAGCATTTTAAGGAGGAAAAAAAACTTTAAACAACATCAAAATTAAATTTTATCTTATTATTTGCGATTAAAGCAGGTCCCTTGTTTAAAGGGCCCAGGAGACAACTGAATATCCTGTTTTTTTTCTTTTTTCTTTTTTTTTTCCCCATCATTTTTTAAGTGTTCGTACAATTCTGTAGCATGGGGGGGGGGGGGGGGTGATATTTTGGTTTTTTGATTGTAAAAATTGTAAATATAAATTTTTTTCAAACCACTTTTCTGTTGGCGGATCCCCTGTAACTCAAGGTGAGTTCCCCTGAATATTTTTGTCAACTGCATTACTGAGTATGTAGGAATGGTCTTTCAAAAAAAAAAAAAAAAAAGTGCTCAAATAGGACTGTTCAAGCAAAGTTATTAGGGACTAGGCTAGGGAGGGGGGCAGTTTCTTTTGACCTGCTAAAAATTTAATGAAAATGTGATCAAATACAACAATCAAACAGAAATGAGGTGTTTCTCTGAGATATTTCGAAAGAAAAAATTGTTCGCTCGAATCGGACTTGTTCCCTCAAAAGTTATAAAGGACTACAGGGGAAAAAAACGGAAATTCGAAACTGAAATGTTGTTCAAATCAAAAAGTCGAATATGGGAATGTATTGTCCTCACTGAGATCCTTTGATCACAAAAAAAAAAAAAATCGAATCGAACTATGCACTCAAAAGTTATTGCCGGGGGGTAGGCAGAAGAACTGACCAATAGACAGACTGACAGGAACAGTTTCCGCAGCTCAAAACTCAACTTTCCTACTTTAAATTTCTCTGTGTATTTTATTATTTTTATTAAGAGCAAGAATCTGAGAAACTCACGCCTAGCATTAAGAGGTGATTCATGACCTCTCAGATTTTCTCCCAAAAATTACCAAATGTTTACTATCTTATTGAAAGACCAAATCCAGAATGTTTTGTTCTAAAGTTGAGTTGTTTAGTTTTTATGGACCCCTAAAAGTGAAGATGCGGCATCAAAAATTAAGCGGATTTTCAAGACATGGAAGTTGCTGTGAGCCAAAACTCCTACCAGGAACTGTTGAACTCCGATTTTCTTTTTGTATATTGAATATAGAAGGTTCAAACTTTACAAAATGAATCTTAAATTTGAGGTAAGTTGTTGCCTTAAGGTCAGTGAAGGCCCTCAAAACAAGGCATTTTTGATGTTTTTTAGCGTTTTTGTGGTCCAAAAACAGCTTGTACATTTCAGTTGCCACGGCAAAAGTAGTGTCGTTTGAAAGACCAGTGTAAGCACTTTAAAATAACGTATAAATAACCGAGGAAAGTTCAACGTGCTTTTAGTTGCGTAAGGCCTAAATATGAAAAATGTCATATTTTACCGATATTCAAACGGTCATAACTTCCTCTGCCAACAACACATTGAAATATTTTTTCTGCCAATGTCATACTCTATTCTTCGTCTTAACAGAACAGTTGAGTCCTTTGAGGCGAAATGCTTAAAAGTTTTTTACAAAAAAATGCACAGGAAAAAATAAATTTTTTGTCAAAAATTTTTTAACATTTCGCCTCAAAGGACTCAACTGTTCTGTTACGATAAAGAATAGAGTATGACATTGGCAAAAAAAAAAAATTCAATATGTTGTTGGCAGAGGAAGTTATGACCGTTTGAATATCGGTAAAATATGACATTTTTCACATTTCGGCCTTACGCAACTAAAAGCACGTTGAACTTTCCTCGGTTATTTATACATAATTTTAAAGTGCTTACACTGGTCTTTCTAACGACATTGCTTTTGCCGTGGCAACTTAAATGTACAAGCTGTTTTTAGACCTCAAAAATGCTGAAAAACGTCAAAACTGTCTTGTTTTGAGGACCTTCACTGACCTTACGGCAACAACTTACCTCAAATTTAACATTCATTTTGTAAAGTTTGAATCTTCTATATTCCATATACAAAAGGAAAATTGGAGTTCAACAGTTCCTGGTATAGAGTTTTGGCTCACAGCAACTTCCACGTCTTGAAAATCCGCTTAATTTTTGATGCCGCACCTACAACTTTGGGGATCCATAAAAACTAAACAACTCAACTTTAGAACAAAACAATCTGGATTTGGTCTTTCAATAAGATAATAAACATTTGGTAGTTTTTTGGAAAAAATCTGAGACATCATGAATCACAGGCGTGACCAAGGCTACACTAGATAGCGTTTTATACAGGCTTCTTCATTACTCAAAACATCAATGGTAAAGATTTGCCCGCTAGAGAGCGCTGAACAACGACCTCCCAAATGTTTGTTTACATTTATTAAGCATGTTGTTTCCGCTGTAAAAAGTGACGTTTATCCTATCTTTTAGGGTTAAAAAATATTGATGTAGTTAACTGAAGTGGAGTACAGAGTGAATTGATGCCGAAGGCCCTCTTAGTACTGCTTTTTAGGGGAAATAAATTCCCTTTTCAGGTAAAGTTGGTCGCAACTCATGATTCAGTCATACGACATTCATTCATTGTTTACTTTCTTCGAATTAGCAACATATAGCAATGGCGTTCAATTTTGACATCTCTGCATTAATAAAATATACGCTTTTCTTCGCAGCCGATAAATAAAAATGTAGCAATGAAATAATATTGTTCTATTTACTATTTTGTTTCATTACTGTTGCTCACACGATCTTAATTGCTACGCAAAAGCTCAGATGTTCATTTTGATAGCGTTGACCCATCAGAGCGATAAATGGCGAATCTATTCGTAGAGACATTTCATTTTGATGCCCCAGAATGAAATGTACACTAATGAAGCGATGGTGTTCAACGGAAAGACGATTGACAACAAAACATATTAATTTCTTTAGTAAAAACGAAATGAGCATATATAATCGTTTGGTACTAAAGAGCAATACAAGTACGAAAAAAATAAACAAAACTACAATATTACGACGACCAACTGTAAAATTTTGTTTTCATTTACACAACATTAAAAGGTAATGTTCTTTTTATGTTAAATTTCACACATTGATAATATTTCGATAATTGGGAATCTGCTGTGGTTGCCAAATTTTTGGCGATAATTACTTTATTTTGTTGCTCTTTAGTTTATGTTTGCGAAGGAAGTATATTTCCCTCGCTCATAAATTGGACACAAAGATTTAACGCCAATAGTGAAAGATAACCAGACTTCCAATCACCGAAATCTTCCCTTTTTTGTTTCTAATTTCACACATAAGTTTAATACTTGAAAGTAAAATAATGGGCCAACTGAAAAAAAGCTGCGAAATAATGTGAGAATTCTTATTAAAAAACTCGCCAAATCAACTTCAAAAGCTCCATTAGCATGTAACATAACAAGTTTAATAAATATATCGAGCCATTATTATCATTGAAATTTAAATTAAAATGCAAAATAAGAGAAAAGAAGACGATGCAAGCTTAAAATTTTAATCTTCGCTTAGGTGGTAAGAAAATACATCGCCAAGTTAAAAAACGTACCTATAACTGAAACGTACATACTACCAAAGATCTCGGTTATTGAAATATTCTCAAAAGCTTTAAGGAGAACTTCCATTAAAATGTAAAAAAATCGCCAAATAAATTAATTTGACCATCTAAACTCATCAAAAGTTTTGATGGAACTATCGTTCCAAAATCGCCATTTATCGCTCTGCGGTGCCAGTGTCGTTTCATAGTTAATTAATAATTAGAATCAATTAAAATGAAAAATAATTCACTAACTAATTAAAATAAGCCGTTAAAATGCAGAATAAACCAACAAATCGAACGAGCTATTAAATAACGTTAAAATACACTAAAATAGAATTGAATGCCAAATTGTAAAATGGTCGCCAACAAATTAACTTTTAATTTTGTCTTTTATTATTTGATTTGTAGAAATGTTAGTTACCATAAAATTCGATAGATGTCGCTGGAAAAGGACGTCCGTTTTTATCCCAAGGATTTTGATCAAATGAAGAAGCCTGTATAAAACGCTATCTAGTGTAGCCTTGGCGTGACACTCTCTCAGATTCTTGCTCTTAAGTTGTGCTTTTTCGACTTAATTGTTTTGAGTGTGTTTTTTTTTTTTTTTCAATGCATCAGGTCTTCTTTCATGACTTTTTTTTTCACCTATTTTCTACTCTTACAGAAAAGTAAGCTACACCTTGCATTGATTTACAATTTTGTTAGTCTTTTCCTACCCGTTGAACATAAAGCAGAACTAGTAAAAGTTATTCTAGTGTTTTTAAACAGTACGTAAATAACATGCAATATGTTGTACATTTACGTTATAGAGACTTTTCGCTACAGTGACCAATTTTGTTCGAACGGCATGTGTTTTTACAATGAATGTCGACTCTATTAGTATATTTTAAGAATGGAAATAACTATTTCCCCCTACCCTTGATGTAATTTCAGGCATGGATATAGTTTTGCAGCTATTGACATTTACTGTCCGTTTTCTTTTTAAAATTTCTATTTATTTTTTCTCGATTTCAATTTAAAAAAAATAAATGTTTTTTCCAGCTTTCTAATGAAACAAAAGTTGATTTGTTATTCAAAGGCGCTTAGCCAATATAAAAGTCTGAATTTTCAAAAAAAAAAAAAAAAAATGCACAGAAACAACACAATTATTTTCATACTTTTTAATTTTTTTTCATTGAAATGTAATAATATATACCTTATTATTTACTTTAAATGCTAAGAAAAGACTAAGAAGAGTTGTGAAGTAATTTATTTAAACTTGCCACTTAAAAAAAAAGCCACTCTGCGTTTATCCTCTTCATGGAGCTCAAGTAAATGAAATTCTTTATATTTTTGCTTTGTGCAGCAAACCCACCTGAAAACTAGCTGTCGTGGCCGTCACGAAACTTTCTTCTATATCTATCTTATGAATTCCAGTTACAAAATAAAATACGTACTCGCCCGAATAATTGGAAACAGCTCCAATTTCCCGATTATCGTAATAACCCTGCAAATGCAGAATCAATGAGCGAAATTGGAAATCATTGCAAAAGCCTTGTTTAGATTAATTGCAAACATTTTATTTGTTAGTAAAAAGAAATTGGCAACAGTTAAAAATTTCAAATCATTGAAAGTTTTCAGCTGTTTTGATAATTAAATAGCGTGAAAGCGATTTTTTAATGAATTGATTTTTCGCATTGTTGACTAAGCGCAAAAATCACCCCACCCTCCCCCTGGGGCGATTGGCGCCAAAATTTAATCGATGCTTGCTTCCTTATTGGGTTTGTGTTATTCCATATTTCATTCAAATCTCAGCAATATTTCTCGAGATACAGTAGGTGCAATGGCAAAATAAGCACTTTTGATTGCTCCACCCCCCTTTGAGATATTGACACACAAATTGAATCAGCGATTATACTCAATAGGGTCTACCTATGGACCAATTTTCGTTTGATTCCGCCTGTTACTTCCTGAGATATAGCAATCACCCCCGCGCAGAACACGTGCGATTGCTCCACCCCCCTTCGAGATATTGACACGCAAATTGAATCAGCACCTGTACTCGGTAGGGTCTACCTATGGACCAATTTTCGTTTGATTCCGCCGGTTACTTCCTGAGATATAGCAATCACCCACGCGCAGAACACGTGCGATTGCTCCACCCCCCTTGGAGGAATTTGCTAAACAAAGTCAGGTGCACCAGTTCACATGGTGGTACATATGTGAAAAAATTTTTGTTCGATTTCATGCAGTAGTTTTTGCTGTAGCGCGGCCACAAAAACTGGTCACACACATACAGACTCACACACACACAGACACACAGACAGACATTTTCCAAAAATGGTCGAAATGGACTCAGCGCGTGCAAATCCTCAAAACGTGCAAATCCGTCAAAATTCGACATTCGAAAATTTTCACGAAACCAATACTTCTATATAATAGATATAGAAGAAAGTAAAAAGGTTAATTTTGAAACTAAAGGTGGTCTACTTTGCCACTTTCAGTTTTCTAACAAGGATATTTTGAAAACCATAGAATGTGGTAGTGTCGTATCCAATCCAGATAATCACTTATAAAAACTTTCAGCTTGAACACATCCATCTTTTTGCCAATAAACAATGAAAGGATGAAATGTGGATTAAACTCCTACCAGTATGATAGGTCTGAATAGTTCTGTTGTAGGTGGCAAACAGATGTTTACAAATCAGACAAATTTAGTGATATTCTATATCCCCAGGCAAGGCCGTAGCCAGCGGGGGGAGGGGGGGGGGTTCAGGGGGTCAGAACCCCCCCCCCCCCCGAAATTTTCAAACCTCAAAAGTTTTTAAAAAGTATTCAACTGAAAAAAAAAAAAATTTCAAGGTTTGATGGTCAGAGGTCTCCCTCCCCTCTCGAAGTTGTGACGGGTCTGAGGTTTTTGATGATATAAAGAAAAATTAGAATAATAAAAATTAAAAAAAATCATTTGAATAAACTTGAATAGTTCTGCTCACCATTTCGCCAAAGGAGTTTTTCGTGGATTAAACTTTCAAAAAAAAAAAAAAAAAAACAAAGCTTTGAAATTCTTTAATTATTTTTTCTTCAATTTTTCAAACATGATGTCGCCATAAATTCTGATATCAAGGGCGTATTTAAAGGGGGGGGGAGGGGCGAGGGAGCCCAGCCCCTCCCCCCGAAATCCAGAAAGATTTTTTCAAAAGTATAGGTGTTCGGTTCGTGTTTGCTCAGAAAAAAAAAAAAAAAAATCCTTAAGAAAAAAAGCCCACTCTCTTGTTTTCAAAGCTGTATATAAGGGAAGGCCCCAGAGGATCTTTCCCTCCTATACCTCCCCCCCCCCCGCCAAAAAAAAATTCGGATTTTTTTTTTTTAAATAAAGGTAGTTATTATTATTAGGTTTCAGTTTACTCTAAAATTATTTGCATACTTTTAGCTTGAAATACGTAAATAAATACAGTGAAATCTCACTTATGCGCCTGTCCTAGGGACCAACAGAAAAAGGCGCATAAGTGAGAGAGACGTATAAGTGAACAAGCCTATTTAAAGGACTAAAACTCAACATAGGTTCTAATGAGAGAGTGAAAAAGAATGTTTCTATAGAAAAGGGACATATTACTACAGTTTTGCAATTACTGTAACGTAACTATAATGTTAAGAGAAAACAAAAGTTGTAGCATACCTAATTACAAACTGTGCTCCCTTTAAAACGATGCATAATAGATAGTTGTCCCTCTCCGAACTCTAGTTCATGCCGAAAAAATGCCTTCCGTGAGCCATAAAGGCGAAAGATTAAAGAGGAAAGTAAAGAAAAATGCTTATTTTTTAAAGAAAATAGATACATTTTCATACATTTTAGGGAAACTTCGGCGCATAAGTGAAATATTTATTTTTAGAGAGATGTATAAACGAACGATACTATCATTATTTTGCTATGGAATGGGCTGGGACTATTCAAAATCGTCGTATAAGTGAAAAAGGCACATAAATGAGGCGGCGTATAAGTGAGAGTTTACTGTAAATAATTATTGCTAATAATAATTCGTCAGCTGGCACCAGGCAGTGGTGCAACCCAAGAGGGTCAAGGAGCCCTTGCGCTTTACTCAAGAGAAAAAAGAATGTGTCTTGGGAAAATGAAGATATTTCAATTAGAAAACGCACAGAAAAAATCCTAATCATTTTGAATAGAAATCTTTAAATGAAAAAATATTTAGCACATGCAGATTATTAGTCAGCAAATTACGTTTCTCTCTTTCTTCTCATTCCTCCCTTTTTTCTAGTCAGTCAGGAAATAAGAGTCTTTAAAATAATGCTACACTCAATAAATTTAAAATAAAGTGTAATCATTCCTCCCCGGCAAGAAATTTAAAATAAAGTGCAATCATTTTCGGTTTTTGTTTTTGCACAAATAATTTCCAAGCTTTCAGCTGAACAAAACAAAAAATCGAAAGGAGGTAGAAGCCCAAGCCGGCCGAGCTAGAAGGGGTACGTAATTTTCAATCTCTATACCAGTGGTGAAATTAAAGAATAGAGTGCCTCTCAGTGCGGGTTTAGGGTAGGAAGTCGAGGCCCGTATATCCGCCAAGCATGAATTCAAAGAAGGCTCATGACCCCCCTTAAAGAGTCCAATGATATCTTAAAATTTCGCTTTTACAACGTCTAATTTAATTGCAGTTTCAAGACTTCAATGTCCAAAAATTTTCGGAAGAGAGTTCTTTTCCACCTTCTTCTTCAATACCTTGGTCAAACATTGCCTCAAATTGCATTTTAGAGATTTAAAATTCAAACAGTTAACGGTAGTTGATATCCCCCTTACTTTTCTATAGTCTTTTGCTCTAAAATGTGTTTTTAGAAAAGAGAGAGCTCCCGAATTACAGTTTCTATCCCCAAAAATTTCCGGACGAGTCCCTAAATCCTTTTATTATCCTAAATGTTGTCAGACAAAGCCTAAAAGCAGTTGTTCCTATCAAGAATCATGGCGTAAACGGCGTTTTTGAATTATGTTTAAGGGGAGTTTTTAAAAGTTTTTGTTTTCTTTTTTTTTCACGTGTGGCTCTCGTTTTAAGAGGGATCTTCGTGGAACTCTTGGATGATAAGTTTTTGCTCCTGGGGGTAATGGGCACCTCTGCTAAAAGTAAAATTATGAACCTTCAGTTTCAAAAATAGAGCTTAAAATTGCATTATTTAAGCTTTAATGCCGCAAAATTTCGGGGCACAGCGCTCAAATCCTGCCTCTTCTCTTGACGGTATTAAAGATAACCTAAATAAAAATGTTTTTAAAACATTAATTTCGAAACATTTCGGGAGCGAGTCCTTGCTAACGTTACTACCAAAGATGGTCTAAAGTAAAGATGGCTTAAGGTTTCAATTTTGAAAATTTTCGGAGGGAGATCCCTAACCATTTTTTGTCTCTTAGCGTCTCCAAAGAGAACGCGAAATTGCGCATCTATATATCGAAAATCTTTCAGGTGAGGGTCTTTGAACTTTTACTTCCCAAAGATAACTTAAATGAGACTTCAGTTCAAAAAAAAAAAAAAAACTCATTTTCTTTTCTTTTATTCGATCATGAAGAAATATATCCTGAGTTGTGCTTCCATGTTAAAATATTTTAGGAGAGATGCCCCGAGTCTTCTCTATTCCTTTAACGTCACTAAAGATAGCCTGAAATTGGTTTTTAGAATTTAAGTTTCCATAAGTTTCCCAGGGGAGTCTTGATCCTCCAACGTCATTAAAGGTAGCATAAATAATTTCAATTGAAAGAAAAGTTTTGGAGGGAATCTAAAACTTTGTAATTTTCTATCTTTTCCAAAAGTGAATATTTTAATTCAATTTGAAAATTTCTACATGTCTTACAGTAATAGCGAAAAAAAAAAGTTGGGGGGGGGGGGGGGCTAAACTCGATTATATGGGCCCCCTATATACACCTATATACGCCACTGTCTGATATCTTTATTTGAAAAATAATGCAGGAGAGGAGAAAGACTCCTTTTCTTCTCCCCAAAAGCCTATTGATTAACGTGTTGATCAAAAGAAGTTTGTGAGGAGCTTAGGGTGGCACCCTAAAGTTTTTTTTTTTTTTGTAAAATTTGGTTATATTATTGGATTTTAACAAATGACCTCAAAAACTTTAATACAGTCTCAAAAGCAGGATGGATTTTACTGTAGATATCCCCTTTGCAATTCAAAGTTCCTTTCTTGTGAAGTAAGATGAAAAAAAAAAAAAAAACATTTTTGTGGTATTTTCAGTTTTTAATTTTCATGAAATAAATCAATCCACCCAGTAAATAACCGACCGTTAATTTTTCGCTCTAAAAAGTGAAGGGCAGGGCCCCTTTACCTTCGGGTGACCGAGCTCCGCTCGAAGAAAACAGGTATCGAAGCTAACTCGAAGATTTAAATTTTCAATTGTGATTCATCAAAACAATACATGTCATAAGAAAATTTGTGAAACCATTGGTGAAAAGATAACCGGTTAAAGTGCACCATTGTAAACTATTCTAAACAAAGTTAGAGTTTGGAAATGGAACTATTCTATACAAAGATAAAGTTTGAAAGGTCATGGGAAATAAAATGTAATTGATAATAAAAAATTATACAATTAAAGAAATGGTACAAATTGAGCAGTGTAAAGATTGAAGACCCCCAAGTTTACCGGAGTTAATTCTGGGGCGATTTTCGACTTGGCAACCATTCCTCGTATTACCCCTAACGTGTACCAGGGGACCGAGCCCGCCCGGTTAAAAAAAAAAAAGAGAGGTTTGTAAACTCGTGTTTTTTTCTAAAGTGCGAAGTACTTATTTAGATAAACTTGAAAAGCATTTTTGAGCCTTTGGTTGCAATTACACATTCAAAACAGCCGTAATTTATTTAAAAAAACACAACCCTATTTAATCCATGCTCACCGTAAAATAACACCTAATTCCACTTCATTTGGCGCCGAAGGCGCGGGAGGGGTTGATAAGAATGGATGCAGAGTCCCTGTTCTCCAGTACGCATTTGGTTCCAGTTGGTTTTTTCACTTCACACTCCAGATCCCCCCCCCCCCGTACATACCACAACTCGCTTTTTAACCGGGATGGGGCCCTGAAGAGCGATCTGTTAATTTTTGAACCAGGCCCAAGGGCCGAGTAAACTCTTGGCCCATCACACCCCAGAGGTTTCGTTTCACTTAGAGGATTTTGTGACCACGTACATTTTTAACGTCCCCCAGCAACCATTAATGAAGACAGTGGATCTTTGATCGATGGCTATATGATCGACCCGAGACCCTCCGGTTACGAGTCCGACGAGTTACCGATTGGACTACCGCGGCCTCAGGCCCCTATATAGACGAGCCGACGCATCAAGATTACCACTTTGGATCCAGCCCCCCCGCGTGTGTGAGGATTGTCTTTCCTGGCCAGTTATCGTTTTTTGGTAACTTTTTACGTAAATTTAACAAAGCTTGGCAATGTCCCGAAACTTTGCTCTGGTAACCCTAATTCCTCAACAATGAAAAATGAAAGTGAAAGTTAATGAGTTGGATCCAAAGTGGCGAAACTTAAGCTTGATGCGTCGGCCTGTCTAGCGGCTCTACCGCCGCCCATACCCAATTCTAACTTTATTTTGATCGATCGATCTCTTTTAAATTTCAAAAACAATAACAATTTTAACGTGTTGCCAAAAATTATTTGCCAAATACCATAAAAACATAAATTTAAGCTGATGTGATTAAATATGAAATCCATTGTTAAAACGTAGTTGCTATGAAACAGTAACAATAAGAGTAATCATAAAGAAAATGGCGTAGTAAGAAATCTTCTCAAACTTTTAATGAATCCTATCTGTAACTCCAAACTGTTCGACCGTAGCTCTTCAAAACCGGCGCCAATCGATTCCTCGTGGCCAAAAACCCCAGACCCCCAAGTTTACCGGAGTTTATTAATTCTGGGGCGATTTTCGACTTGGCAACAATCTCTCGTATTATAGTATCTATATATATAAAAGAAAGTCGTGTTAGTTACACTACTTATAACTCAAGAACGGCTGTACCGATATGACTAAAAATTGGTGGGTAGGTAGCTTAGAGCCAGGAGACGGACATAGGCTATAATTTATGTGTGTCAGTTACATAAATAGAAAAACTGTCTTATTGACTAAGCCTTTTTACTAAGCTTTTTGACACCTCCATGGCTGAGCGACATAAAGCACACGTTCTGGCAGGTTCCGGAACGCAGTAAACAGGTTGTAAGTTAGCGGTGCGTTGAGTGTTATTTGACTTTTTCGTGAAATAAATTATAAACAAACGCGTTACTTCCCTTGAAATTTATATGTGATAAGCTGTCAGAAACGATTGCTCATTCCTAGGATCCCGATGATCCCAACTGATATGCCGTTTGAATTTAAAAGACTTCAATTTCCGATCCGTCTTGCATTTGTCATGACCTTTAACAAATCACAAGGCCAATCCTTAAAAGTTTGTGGTTTGAATTTAGAACATCACTGTTTTTCCCATGGTCAATCATAGGTGGCATGTTTACGGGTCGGAAGACCATCTGCGTTGTTTCTTTTTGCGCCTGATTAATAAAACAAAAAATGTTGTGCATCAGAAGGTACTTTAGTGAAGAGCAACCTATGTACTAAAATACAGAAACAATAATGAATGATTAATGTAGGCACTTATTTTTTTTTTTTTATTTTCTAATAATAAAAAACTTAATAAATTCAAAAATTTTCTTATTTATTGCCTTTAAGGCGGAACAGAGTTCGCCGGGTCAGCTAGTAGGATATATAAAAAGATCTTTTTCTTAGCTTTCCAATGAGCTATGTTTCAGCTCAAAATCTTTGAAATAAAAATTTTGTACAAATAAAGTTTAAAAATCTAGTTGTTTATATTTTTTAATCAGGCTTAAGTATCCATACTAAATGTTGAAGGGATTTATAAAATATTTCAATAAAGTTTAGGGGTGAAAAAAATAGATGTTCCTTAGGGTGGCCGCTATGTCCACCCTTCCCCTAGATAAATTACTCTGTTGGGAATTGGGGCAGAAATTTTCTGTAAATTCACCTTTTTTTCGGAGAGTTCTTGGCTGTTTTTCCTTTGGTTTTGAACGCAAAGTTACACAAATTTTCTAAATTTTAAGATTTATAAGCTATAAGTAGCTAATTTATTAGCCCCAAACATCTAAAAATGCATCATATGTGACAAACAATGCAATAATTTAAGATAAATACGGGGAAAGTAGCATTTTAACGTTTCGACAAAATTTATTAAAAAAGTGGGACAAAACAGGAACCTTCCAAAACTTCTACTCATTTGCGGAAGAGGAAGAAATTATGTCACAGACCTCAGATTTTTTTAGTGAATTTTATGCTTCCAAAGGCACCTTTTCCGCCTTAAAAATAAAAAAAATTTAATAATTGCGAAAAATCTCAAAAATTTGCAATTTTTCTAAATTTCAACGCAATTGCGGCAAATCAAGAAATTAACCAAAACAGTTCAAATTTTTTTCTGTTCACTTTATTTCCCCAATGGTACCTTTTCCGCAATACCCATCATCGAAATTAAAAAAAAAAAAAAAAAAGTCATTTTCGACCCACTCTAATGTACAACCAGTACTTTCCGAAGAGGAAGAGGAGGGGGTTGATTAGCAATCCTTTATTTAAATATCTACTAAGCTGTTGTGCCCGGCTTTGCTCGGATTTGAAATGCAGCCTATAAGTTCAGAATTTCTTTAGCCAGAACTGATTGGGAAAATCAACAAATTTAGCCATTGAGGAGAGCAGTTATGGCCATTTGGGCCCCTTAAATTGAGGGGGCCCTAGGCCATGGCCTATTCAGTAATCAGGCCCTGAAGTAGGCTCGTTTACTTCTTGCCAGAACTTTTTTCCTTCTGTTATTAATTAGTTTGAGTCTATTAATTCACTGTGAAGATTGGATTCTTCAAAGAGCAATCCAATAACCTATCACAGGTGTCAGCAATCCAACTAGATAAAGGACGTCACCTTCATTCGAACTTTAAAAAATAGTCCGGAGATGAATACACACCACTCACATGTCTTATTTTGGTTACGAGATAAGTTGAAAACTATTACTAGACTAGAAAACTAGTTTTCTATGACGTCATATAGAAATATTTCAGTATTCAGGCGCGCCATGCCGCGGATTTATTCGCCGAAGTTTCAATAGTTTTTGCACTGTAACCGTTAACTGCTTTTTTGGGTCATTTAACTCCGCCCACTTGTTGAATTGTTGTTTATTATGAAATACAGGCGGTTTAAATAAACGTAATCAGAAACACATTAGAAATATGGGTGCTCGTGGATCTAAAAAAGAGTATAAGATTGGTAACTCGGAACAGCGTCAAGATGTGGGCAACCAATTTATTGAAAAAGTTGTTTGCAAGGATGATGAATTACAAGATGGTTGCATGGCAGAATTTGAAATGGGACAAGAAGGTAAAATTCTTCTCGTCAAAGAAAATGGAATCTACTCTGCATTGGGTACCAAATGCACGCACTACGGAGCCCCCTTGAAAAATGGAGTTTTGATGGATGGTAAGATAAGATGTCATTGGCATGGAGCTTGCTTTAACAGTAAAACAGGAGACATTGAAGATTTCCCAGGACTTGACAGTTTACCATGTTACCAAGTGAGTGTGACTGATGGTGAAGTGAAAGTGAAAGCGTCTATTGAAGCTCTAAAAAATAATAAGCGGATAAAGCCTCTAATAAAATATTCTCATGCTAATCCAGCAACTTTTGTAGTGATTGGTGGTGGTGCTGCTGGTCACATATGTGCAGAAACCTTGCGTCAGGAAGGGTTTTCTGGTAAGATAATTCTCATTAGTAGAGAAAATTGCCTTCCTTATGATAGACCCAAGCTCAGCAAAGTTCTTGATGCGAAAGCCACAGACTTGTACTTACGAAATGAAGATTTTTATAAAAAAACTGATATATCAGTAATGTTAAACACAGAAGTTACATCTGTAGATACCTCTGAGAAGTGGGTGGCTTGCAATAATGGTAAACTCAAGGTAAAATATGATAAATTAATGATAGCTACTGGTGGTGAACCCGTCACTTTAACTGTCCCTGGATCCGATTTGAAAAATATATTTTACTTAAGGACTCCAACTGATGGTCAATTGATTGCTAAAGAAGCAACAGGGAAGTCTGTGGTAATTATAGGCTCTTCGTTCATTGGTATGGAAGTTGCTTCTTATATGCTTAACAAAGCCAGTTCAATCAATGTTATTGGCCGTAGTTCTGTTCCTTTTTCTGCTGTGTTCGGAAAAGAAATCGGCCAAAGAATAAAAGATATGTTCATTGAGAAAGGTGTGATATTTCATAGTGGTGATAATATTTCAAAACTCAATGGCACAGATGGCATGCTTGAGTCGGTGGAATTATCATCTGGCACAAAGATTCCTGCTGATATATGCATCGTTGGCGTTGGTGTCAAACCTGCTACTGAATTTCTCCAGGACTCTGGGATTACTATGAACAATAAAGGACATATACTGGTAAATGAGATGTTAGAGACTAACTTAAAGGGTGTATATGCAGCGGGTGATATAGTTGAATTTCCTTTAACTTCGTATGAAAACAAAAGGGTCAATATTTGTCACTGGCAAATGGCATTAGTTCACGGGCGTTATGCGGCTCTAAATATGATTGACAAAAATGCAGTTCTTCAGACTGTTCCTTTCTTTTGGAGCACAATGTGTGGGAAAAGCTTTCGTTATGCTGGATATGGTGAGGGCTTTGATGAGATTATTATTAAAGGAGATTTAGAGAATCTTAAGTTTATTGCTTACTATTGTAAGGAATCTAAGGTTGTTGCAGTCTGCACGGCTAACAAAGATCCTGAAGCTGCAAAATTTGCATCTTGCGTAAGCCTTGGTGAAACACTATCAAAAAGCCAAATTGCTGAATGATTACTTAGCAAACTTTACCATGTTAAATCCAAAAGTAATTTGTTAGCTCCACCTTGGCAAGATCTCAAATGTAAAATATGGTAATTCAACCATTTGCTGTTTGGCTATTAGTAGCTTTTAAACAGCGCAAACAATAAAGGATTACTATAAAAATAATCTTTTATTATTCAAGAAATTCCCAAGGTCTAGTTTGCATGTTACTTTTTGATGATATCTTTACCTGTTTTATTTTGCTATGCATATTTAGGTTTATACGAGTACTCCTTGCTTTTCGATCCAATTCCAATTAGATGACTACCTGATTGAGTTAATTTGTTGCAAATTAGAAGCTAAAGTGACTATGCAGGAGCCATTAAATGAAATTTAAATTTAGACATATGATGAGGCTTAGAATAATTTTTTCTAGTTTTAAAGTAGGAAATCTGTTATCTTTAATATTTCCAATAATACAAATGCATGATAGCTCAAGATCGTAAGGTCAAAAAATTAAATAGAAGGAACATTTTATTTTTTTGTGTATCAATTGCAGTGAAGCAAGAGGTGAGAAAGAAAGGTTCTATGTAATCTAAAAATTTAGGCATCAAATTGCTACCTAAGTTAAAAAATCTGGGCATCAAAATGAAATATTTGGTTACAAAACAGGCTTAACCAACTAAAAAATATGTAAGAGAATGGGCAATGGTGAAATATTTTCACGGCTTGCAGAACCATCTAGCAATATTTTAACTCTATTCGAAAACATATAGTTGATTTTAGTAATAAAATAAATAGCTCTAAAGATTAAAATATATAATAATACAAGTCATTTTCAAAATTTGAAATAATGTATTTAATATTGTGTCGTTTATCAGAAATACTTTTCCTTATAATAAAATGATACAGTTTTCATGTAACATTTTAAGTAATAATTACAGTACTTATTCAGTAAATATTTGGTATGTTTTGATTTGTAAAGTACCTAAACGCCAAGAAAAGTTAAACAGTTAATTTTATTCAGTAGTTATTCATTTATTCATTTATATTTCTTTATTTATTAATTCATCAATTTATTCTTTCACTGCCTTTTTTTTTTTTTCATTTACTCACTGTTATTTATTTATTGGGGTTTTGTTTCCTTATTTATTCATTAGGTATTTCATTCACTCCTTTATTTAATCAAAAGAAAAAGAAAACATAATCAAATTGAAAATGTTTCAATGAAAATATATTTTTCTCTTTGCCCCATGAAAAAAGGAGGAAAGCCCTTTTTTTTTGAGGGCACAAATTTTTTACCAAAAATGAATAATGTTTCAATACAAAGTTTGTAAAAAACACATTGTTCCTTCTTTATGTGCTGTAATTTTTAAAACAAAT
The DNA here is from genome assembly GCA_038373865.1 of Uloborus plumipes. Taxonomy (NCBI): domain Eukaryota; kingdom Metazoa; phylum Arthropoda; class Arachnida; order Araneae; family Uloboridae; genus Uloborus; species Uloborus plumipes. The sequence continues at coordinate 23,829 of JAXGGA010011329.1, forward strand.
TTCTAAATTTATTAATTTTGAAAAAAATATGTTATCTTAACTTAACCCGACATTCCCCTGCCATTATTATTACTTATCTTAATTATCAGAAGCTGTATATAAAATAGGTCTGGTTATGCTGAACTGGCAATAAAATTCAAAAGCTGTGGTTCTGGCTATAGCAGTTCGAAAGGTACTTGAAAGGGAGTTTACTTAGTAAGGTTCTTTTGTTTTTTTGATATATTTTTCAGTAGCACTTTTAAATTTTTCTCATCTCATGTTCAAGTTCATTGAAATGTTCAATCTCTAGATTCTTAGCCTTAACTTTCAATATAGCTACATTAAGTTTTTAAAACATACCTTTAACTCATGCTCTGGAAGAAAGACGACCTTGGACGAGCTCAGTTAGGTTGAGTCAAAATCAACTGGAACCAAATGCGTACTGGAGAACAGGGACTCTGCATCCATTCTCATCAACCCCTCCCGCGCCAAACGAAATGAAATTGGGTGTGATTTTACGGTGAGCATGGATTAAATAAGGTTGTGTTTTTTAAAACAAATTACTTCTGTTTTAAATGCATAATTGCAACCAAAGGCTTAAAAATGCTTTTCAAGTTTATCTGAATAGTACTTCGCACTTTAGAAAAAACACGAGTTTACAAACTTTTTTTTTTTAACCGAGCGGGCTCGGTCCCCAGGTACTTCCACTAATTCAACAGTGTGCTTGTTTTCCTTCTCCTTAGTTAAAACCCATTTCATTTCACACTTCAGGGTCCCCTGTACCTACCACAGCTTCGTGGTTTAACAGGGATAGGGCCCTGAAGAGCGCTCTGTTCTTAATTTTGAACCAGAACCTAGGGTCGAGCAAACCCTAGGCCCAGCACCCCTGGAGGTATCGTTTCACTTGGAGGACTTTGTGACCACGACATTTTTAACACCTCCCAGCCACCATTAATCAAGAAGGTGGATCTTTGATCGGCTGGGATCAAACCCAGGTACCTCCGGACACGAGTCCGATGCCTTACCGATCGGGCCACCATGGCCCCTAGTTAAAACCCATGCAAGAACTATCAGTTTTTTAAAAATTGTCAAAAAAGTGTGTGGGATATTTTATTGGTATGTCAGTGCTTTTTCTAACAAAAAAACAGTGGAGCATTAAAGTCATCAGAACATACTTTTATACATAATCAGCCTGAATTCCTTTCAACGTGTAAAACTTCTCATGAAGTTTAAGAAAAAGTGAAGGAGCTCTGCTGCTGTGAATTCCCGTGCAAATTAAGTTCTGGTTTTACATGCTCCAATCTTTCATCTGTCCTGAGCTAATTGAATAGTTTGAATGTAATCTAAAATGCTGATCATATTCCCAAAACCATGAAGGGTTATTGCAAGATTTTACGTTGCTGTAGCAGCTTAGGAAAGAGTGTTCAGTTAAAATTCGACTTGTCAAAATTGTTTGTGATTGATAAACACATTGATCGTAAAGTAAGGAGTACGACACATATGTTTCAGTTTTTATAGAATATTTTTAAAATACCTGTTTCCACTCTTATGTGTGTTTATGATTGAGATTAAAAGAGAAAAAAAAAATAATTCAGAGCTTTTTTACTCTTATTTTTTTTAGGTAATGTAGTAATGCTTCAGATTGTCATTACATTGAAATTTGTTTTGATTGTGTATTCATTAATTTTCTAGTACAGAGATGAAGAAGTTAGAAGGATAATAATATTCTTTTTATGTAAAGAAATGAGCTTATATATGAAACGACATCCAATAAAAAGAGACAATTTAAAATAAATATAAAGCATTAACTAAACAACCAATGAATGAAAAAAATAGAATCCTGAATGGACAGAACCAATAGAAACTCAAATCATGTTAATAACCGAATCTATCTCACATGTTAGATGAAACGAAATAAAAAATAAATGCAATAAACATCAAAAGATTTAAGTTTTACTGGTTAAATTGGAGGAAAAACAAAGCCAATAGAGGTCAAAAAAAAAAAAGAAAAAATCAGTAATTGATTGAAAAAATAAGAAAGCTCTTGTCTGAGAGAAAGTTTCTGTTCTTAACATGGTTTGTGAATACATTCTTTTTTCCCGAAGCATCTAATTTTCTCCTTGGTTGTTTAATTAATTATTTAACTATTTGAACTGTTTACTGTTCCACTCATTTGCTTTTGTTAAATGATTTTTTCATCCATAAGCTTATTTTTTGACATTGAAAAAAAAGGTTCCTTATATAACTTCAAAATACAAGTTTTAATTACTGGTAGTGTAAATTAAACCTCATTACTATATTTTTAACTTATAGCACCAAGGTGAACATTTTAGTTGCAGAACTACTTTCACTACATCTATATATTACTGCCAATTTTTTAATTACAGTAAACTCCTGATTATCCCATGGGTCTTTCACACTTCTGTTTTCCTTTTTTTCCGGTGAATTTAAGCGTGTTATTGTTCAATTTTAGTACTTAAAAATATTTTTTTACATTCAGTATTACTATTTTCAGCCATAATTTAAATGTATGTATGATTTTTATTGATTTGTTTAGCTATGATAATATTAGAAGATATTTTTTCAATCTGGCCAGAAGTACAAAATACATTTATATGCTCTAACAAATGCAGTACAGCCCTGACTTAATGTTGATTGCATGACAAACTCTATAAAATAAATTTGACAAGAAGTACATTCAAACAATAAAAAATGTATACAAAAGTTATTACTCCAGTATTTGAGAGTTTACAGTTTTATTTTAATATTTTTTTAATAGCAATATAAAAAATATGGCACAGCAATATCTGAAACATAAATGTCTACCTTTTCGAATTTAACTCGCATCATTTTGTTACTATTCTAAACTATTTTATTAAAGCTATAGTTCATAGATTAATATCCATTTCCTCGTGCAATGTAGAATGTATTTTTAAAGAAATACAATTAGTATCTATTTTCAACATTTTAATTGAAATTATCTATCTCTTCCCTCTAAATTTCAGGGTATACCTTTTTATTTTTAAATTTATGTACAGCATATCTTCTGCTGTTTTTACAGCTACAGCATTGACAGTTATTATATAATAAAAGTATTTTACATTGACAAAATAGAATACTTACAAATTAACTATGTTCAAAAATAATACTTAATACCCCCCCCCCCCATACATTTGTTATTTATTCATGGGTATTAAAAATCATTATATTGATAATACAAAACATGCATGTTTTTACCCTTTTTTTCTATATTTTTATTGTTCAAGTTTCCAACCGTACTACTTTTCCATTTTAGTTATTTTTGTATAAAAGTGTCAGTTTTGTGTTTTCCGCTTTAAGTTGTGTGGTGTGATTTAATTTTAGAGCTAGAGAGAAACTAACCTGGCTTTGCTAAAGCATGCATGGTTTTACAGTTTGAGTTAGTTAAAATCTGTGCCTAATATAGTGTGATAAATTTCAGATCTGACATTGAAGATGAACAAGTTTTTTCTTTTTTTTTTGTGAATAAGTATTGAAAAAGTCTTTCTAAAGTTTGAAAATAAGAATTTTTATATGACAGTTATATGAGCCATGTTAAATGTTATCCTGTTTGCTTTATGTAGCAATTTCAACTGCTGGCAAAGGTGCTTAATAGTTTTGTTTATAGCAAATTGTTGTATTTTATGCTATGCTTAGAACTGAAATAAAATAATTGAGCTTTGCATTATCTCAATTTTGTGTACCGTTATTTAGTATAATTTCGGTAACACTTCACTAAAAGGCATTTGGTATGGATTTTTTTTAATGCTTTAAAAAATAATGAATAAAAAAATTAGAAAAATATAGTCACTTGAATTTAATTCAAAAGCAAACACATTAAAACTTGTGTTTTTTTTTTGGTAGACAACAGACACGACAGGAGAAAAAAAAATCTGACAAGGCGACCTTACAGAGCATTTTACAGTGTTTGGGTAGGAAGCAGTTAACTTTGTTTATGAAAGTTTTTCAATGGGTTATTCCATACAAATTTATTAAATTACTTCTTGATATTTCTATTTTGTTTGCATGCATCAAAGGGTCAAAGGGGCATCAAAGTTCTTTTAATGTCTAATTTTACACATATATGATTAACATACCTCGGAACAAAGGAATATTGCGATAATTGGGAATCAATCTGCCGTGGTTGTCAAATTTTTGGCGACAACTATTTTGCAAAGGAATGATTTCCCTCGCACATGAATTGGCGACAAAGATTTGATGTCAATTGGGGGAGATAGCCAGACTTCCAATCACCGAAATCGTCCCTTCTCTTTTGTTTCTAATTTCACACATATGATTAGTACTTGAAAGAAAAATAATGCGGCAACCAAAAAAAGCTACTAAATAATTTAGGAGAATTCCTGTTAAAAAATTCTCCAAACCAGCTTTAAAAGCTCCTTTTAGGTACTTACCCGTTAGCCGGGCATAAGCAAAAAATTGCCAAACAGTGTGTTGCTAGATAACGTAGAATTCGGCCGAATTTCTTACAACCATATTTGTTTATCATTGAGCGGATGTTTGTTCCGCTTACAGATTTGTCATTTGTTTTACTTGGCGACATTGGCGGTTTTTGATTTTTCGCATGCTCCGGCTAACGGATAAATACCCTCCATTAAGATGTACATAATCAGTTTAATCAAGATATCGATTTAAAAAATTGACAAATAAATTAATTTGACCATTTAAACCCATCAAAAGTTGTGATGGAACTATCGTTCCATTATAGCTGAAACTTTAATTTTGTTTGATTTTTGTCAAAAATAGGCAGAAAGAAATTAGTCTCTGTTTCGAATGGTAAATCTCGCCAATCGAAAACGTTTTTGTATTCGCAGTTTTCGAGCATGATCATAACATCGCAATTTTGCGAGGACAAGGCAGATACATTTTCCCCCAAATAAACTCTGGTAAAATTACGCTTTAATTGAACCTCATATTTACTGCACCATTTTTTTTTAATTCGTGCATTATGTATACAGCAGCAGCAGCAAAAATCCTTTAAATTTTACCACGGGCAAAGCCGTGGCAGGTAACTCTAGTAAATAAATAAAATAAAAATGAATAATTAAACGATTTTCCATTAACTATCGAATTTATTTCGATTTTAAAGAAAAAAAAAAATTACTTCACGGGACTCTATCCCCAGCGGTCGGAATGGGGGACCTTGCTTACTGGGCTACAGCCGCTGTTGTGACCACTGCTCAACCGTACCTCTATAATAACTTTGAGCTGAACTTTGGATCATTATATCTACAAAACTAAGGCGCACTGGGGAATATCCTTTTGCTAAAATACTTAGGGTGGGTCCCTCTACAAAATATATAAAACTCATCAAAATCGGTGAGTGACAGCCTGTAAGGTCCCCTTGTGAGCTGTAAAAGGCAACACATTTTAATTTTTTTTGTACTTTTTTTTTCCAACACATTTAAAAAAGAATTTTATGTGACTGCTATTAAAACTTGCAAGAAAAAGGAAGGGGGGGGGGGATTTTGAGTAGAAATGAAGCACCTGAAAGCAAAGGGTTCAAAGGTGTGCGTGCCAAAATGAAAAATTTGAAGATAACTGGTATAAATGCTAAGAGACAAATCCGGTTTTGGAGCAAGAGGTATAAATAGGTATTTCTAATACAGCATGATTTGGAAAAAACTTCTCAATGAAAGTCTATCTATGGTTTGCATTTTTCACCTGTTTTACTCAAAACTTAAAAAAAAAGTCCACCTAAGTCCTTTTTCACTGCCTCAAATGTGATTGCATGTTATAAGCTTTGCAATTTAAAGTTAATATCAATCCTGCTCAAAATTTCATCTAGTTCTATAAAAATGTTTTGATAATTTAAATGCCGAGATATTTTTTACAGAAATATAATACTTATCTTTGTTAAAGAGATAATAAAACCTTATCAACCAAAGTTTAAGTTATGGTTGCAATTTTCGCAAAATGCAAAAATACTGTCGTCCCTGCTTAATCGAGTAACGGATAAACAAATACATTGCTTATTCGAATAAAATCTCTTAGAACCAAATATTTCCCATGCCATAGACGCAATGTTAAAGATCCCCGCTTAATCGAATAATATTTCTTGGAACCGACAGTACTTGTTTAAGCGGGCCGACAGTACTATCAAAAATTACAAAAATGAAACAAGGCATTTTCGCTCCAATATTATAAGAACAAAAAAAGAATGCACGATTCAAGAGAGGATGAAAGCATGACAATATCTAAATTTTATTACAAATCGTAGTCAACATGCATAAAATGCTGAAGTCAGCAACATATTGTCTTACTGGGCATCATGTCCCCCCAACAAATGCACTATTAACATTTTTTTAAAACATTTTCTTTCAATGTGAATTAACAATATAAAATTTTCTCTTCAAATTAAACAAAATTAAAATATATATTATCTACTATGAATTTATTGTTTTAAAGATGTCATGGCTGAATTTTGAATTTAGCTTTCAACAGGGGATGAAACAAATAAAAGAAGGTTGGAAAGATATGTAAACGTATTCACTACTTATCAACCTTCGCTATTTTAGCATTTTGCTAAAGCCTTTTCTCCGATTTTAGCTTTCTTCCTCCTCAGCCTTAAAAAGTTTTTATTCCTAGTTTGGCTACCAAGTTTGTGCCAAACTACCATATTCCCTTGTTTTATGATTCTTTAAAACACACACACATTTTTGGATGTCCAGGCTAACAGCAGTTGAAAGCATTTGCTAAAAACTTCCTCTGAGAATCAGATTGTTACAAAAGCTTTCTTCAATGCAATTAAAATGTTTGCATTTGCTCTAAACTGTTTGAAATGTTATAAAATTGCAGACACAGGTTTCAGTTCAAGTCAGTAAAGTTTACAGTGAAAAGGAACCCCTTTTTAACTGTAAACTTTACAGTGAAAAAGAATCGGCATCTGAATGAAAGACATCCAATAAAATAATTACTTAGAAGAGATTCTACTAACCTTTTGAGGCTTAGTGGGTTCATTTGAGCCCATTTAAAATTTTATTTTTCCCTCCCAGCCAACTGATACAGTAGCATCAACTGAATCCATTTGCTCCAAGAAAAAAAAAAAAAGGATTTTTAGATTATGTGCCTAAATAGACAGGGTTAATACAAAATAGGAAGAGCTATATAACCATTAGCCAGCTCTTCTAAAGATAGAAGTAATTAACTGAAATAAATAAATTTCTTCTGGAAGGAAATAAAAATTATAACTTGCAAAATACTATAAATGTATTTTACAGATAAATCATGTGTAAGCAAAAAGGAATTAAATGATAAATAAATAAATGAAAGCAAGTTTATAACATAGTGAGAAGCAAATATTTTTTTTTAAGTTCAAGTACAAGTGCTCCTATTTATTTACAAGTTGAAAAACTAAAAATAAAAAAAAAAACATTATAAAAACTGGAGCCTATCTTTTATTACGGAGTATGGCAGCATAAATAGCATTATTATCAAGTATGATTTTCTTTATTTAATTGCAGTAAGAATGTTCATTTCATTTTGCTAGGTTTTATCTTTTAAGTTCTTTTAATTGAAGAATAATAATTAAAAAAAAGTTCTGTATCCTTATCAGTAAGCTCCTTGAGTGGTCGGCATCTTTAACAAGTTCCAATTTAGGTTCACATGTATAATAATTTTTTAACCTTTGATGCTACAAGGAAAGGGGTTATATGTCTGATTTAGCCACATATCTCTCCATGACATTGTAGCTCCTAAATGGATCAACCAATTTTGATAATTCTTTTTCTGTTCAAAAGGCAACTTGGTTGAGAGTCATCTTAGCTTGGTTTCCTCTTTGTAGGACTTAAGGGGTGGAGGCACAGCACCCCTATGTGGTTCAATTTGTTTTTAAAAGCATTAAATCAAATTTTTGTAAAACATTATGTGCAAATTATTTTTTTAAGTATTATAAAGTTTTCTTTTTAAATGATATAATATAATAAATTCATAAAGCTTAAAAATCGTTTGATAACTTGGGAAATAAATCATTAACTTTTGTAATGAAAAGTAAAATATAATATTACAATGCTAAATTGCAAATTGCACAGCAAATTTGTAATTCAATGTTAAAATATCATATTTTACATTTGCTATCTCGTTTGACTCTTTTACATGCTATCAATTTTTAAAATTTTATATAACTCAAAAAATATTTTAGAGTTTTGAAAGAAAAAGTGTATCATAAAAATTGCCCTTAGCAAATAGATTGATCAAGACATTTGTTAAAATTGTAATTAAGTTTTTATTTAAACATTATTACATTATGAGAAGATGAACTGAATGAAGACAATCTTAAGAAGTAACACTTTTTTCTTCATCATATGCCTAATTTTTCAGTTTGAATAAAACATTAAAATCCCGTGACAAAATAATAGCTCTCAAAAAATGCATTAAAAATAATGCAAGTCATCTGAAACTGATCTTAAAATTTCAAACTTTCGAAGCAAGTATTTCTAATTAAAATAAGACTCTTTCTAGTATAAGGTTAACAGGCACATTATACACATAAAACACATGCATATAAACACTACACAGAAATAGATATCTTATACTGTACACAAACTTCATAAAAAAATAAGCTCAATTTCACATCTTATTTAAGTTCGAAACATATTACAACTTTAATGAAATGTGTCTTTGAAATTCTCCATTTATATTTGCAGTGTACATTCTCTATTAGCTCATTGATATAATTATTGAAACAATAACAATCAACTGGAAAAAATTTAAACTGTCAAAACTCATACATGTATGTAGTTACAATTTAAGTGCTTCAAGCATCAAAAATATTTTTAAATACAGAATAACGAAAAAATACTGGTTGGTCAAGTTCATGAGGAAAAGCAGTTCATTCATAAAATTAGTCATTTAATAACATATGTAAAATTTATCACTAAAAAAGAAGTAATTATAATATATTTTACATTCCGTGGCAAAATACATGTAAAAATTTTAGAGAATATTTAGTAAAAGCTGTGTACTTTTAGAACAGATAAGAAGTTCATGCAGAACGTAAAAGATAGAATGAGTCTAAAATGACCTGAACAGTCAATTGAAAAATCAAGAATTTTTGTGATCAGTCCACAGGAGTAGTATGATGAGAAATTGTGAATGGATCTATAGGAGGAACATAGCTTCAGTTTAATTATTACTAACTGCACTAATATTAAGTTATCAATTACAACCCTAAGATAACTACTAAAAGTAGTGAAAAACCATAAAAATAAATGGATTGGTTATCTCTTCATAATTCAACAAGCTTTTAAAATTCTTCAATTTCAATAAATAATTCATTTTCAGGTTATAGAACTTGTTATTTAAAGACAATTTTCACTTTCTAGACATCTTCAACTTGTTCCGAATTGAATTAACAAGATTAGAGTAAAACATTTTACATTGTACAATTAATTACAGACCCTGATTCATGCGTGTACACATACTGCTTGAAATCAGTGAGAATGATGACCTGAAGATTTATTACGAAGAGGGTATGGAGACATAATTTTTTCGTTTAGCTGAAACAAAAAATATTTTATTGATAAGTTATCATAACATGCAAGTAGAAATACAGAAAAAAAAATAAATTACAGGATAAAATTTGAACAAAGCACTGGTGGTATCATATATATTATTTGTCAAAGGCAGTGTTTTTTTTTTTTTTTTTTTGTAGGAATGTGATAACTTTCTTACAATCTTATTTAAACTTCACTGTAAAGATTTTTTATTGCTTTAGGCAAAAAACCCTTATTGCACATACAGTGAACTCTCACTTATACACCACCTCATTTATGCGCCTTTTTCACTTATACGGCGATTTTTAATGGTCCCAGCACATTCCATAGCAAAAGAACGAGGACGGAATCATTCGCTTATGCGTCGCTCTAAAGATAAATACTTCACTTATGCACCGAATTTTCCCTAAAATGTAAAAAATGTAATTTATTTTTTTTTTAAAATCAGCATTTTTCTTCACTTTCGTCTTTAATCTTTCGACTTTATTGCTCGCGGAATGCATTTTTTCCGCATGAACTAGAGTTCGGAGAGGGACAATTATCTATTATGCATCGTTTTAAAGAGAACAGTTTGTAATTAGGTATGCTACAATTTGTGTTTTCTCTTTATCTAAGAAACGTTATGTTACAGTGATTGCCAAACCGTAGTAATATGTCCACTTTCTATAGAGACATTCCTATTCATTCTTTCATTAGACACTATGTTGCGTTTTAGTCCTTTGAATAGGCTTGTTCACTTATACGTTTCTCTCACTTATGCGCCTTTTTCTGGTGGTTCCTTGGGCCGACGTATAAGTGAGAGCTCACTGTATTGGTTTGATGATTTTTTTTTTTGAATGGACATTTTAAGTTTTGTAAAAGACAGAAAAAAACTTTACTTTTTATTCGAAAAGTGTGATGTTATTGACTATTTAAAACAGGATTTGTTTTTCTGGTTGGGACGGGGGGGGGGGGGCAAAGAATTTTATAAAATGCAGCTGTATTTCAGCTCAATTGGCTTTATACTGTTTTTTACTTGAGAAATTTACCGAAGAAATTTCAATCCAAAAACAGATGCTAAAAGATTGCATCAAAATGTTGCTATACATCACTTTAGAGAAAACGGCTGAAAATGAGTTGTAATACTACCAAGAAGTCGTTACTCAGAGGATGTTCATGTAAATCAGCAAAACGTTCTATTTTATGAGTAATTTTGAATTTAAACCTTTGATTTTTAATACTGTTTTTATGAATGTTTCGATTACAAGGTTCATTTTTTCCCTTTTTTTTGTGTGAAGGTGTCGATTTAATTACTTTACTATTGTGAAAGCACTAATTATAAAATATGATTTTTGTGAAGGTATCAAAAAATGATAGTAAAATCAGCCTGTAATTTGCTCTGAAGACCTTGAACCATAATGGTTCAAATCAAACATGCTGCTTAAGCTTATTTTCCTTTCTAAAAAACTGTTTACATACAAAACAAATACTTTAGTTAAATAGAAAATTAGTGAAGAAAAATAACTTACGCCGTACAATTTTCACATCCTCTATGATGGAAATATTCTTAGCAAGAAGGTAAAAAAACACAGGCATTGTGCCTACCAGCACGGCTGTCAGTACATTTGCATATCCAATATTATAATCAAACTTGGGTTTACACTTGAATTGCCAACTTTGTCGTGTAATATTCATCTGTTAAAATTACCAAGGTATTAGTTAAGACATGCTGAATAGTTTATTTTTACTAGAGTAAATTAACATGCATTAACTACAACTTTTTTATTTTTCAAACATACAATATCATAAATAATGTTTCTAAAATTTACGAAATATATCAGGTGTATGTAGAGATAATTACAACGTTAAGGAGGCACAAATAAGCAGGGATACTGCAGACACGTGTTTCGGCGTTACAAGGAACTCCTTTTTCAATGCGAAAAATTGGGAGCTTATGGATGCACAGACATGAAACACGTGTCTGCACTATCCCTGCTTATTTGTGCCTCCTTAACGTTGTAATTTTCTCTACATCAATAGCACAAAGGTATTGTAAAACTTTCATATGAGGTGTACTCTAAAACTAAGGTCTGGTGACCAATGTTTTAACAGATGTGTTTAGTATGAATTAGTATCTATATTTAAAAAAACTGTAATATGGCGCTGATCACTTTTACACAAAACGATCATATAATTAATACCATGCTTTTACCACCTTAAACTTTGACCTCAATTCAAGGAGAAACACGTCAGATTTAAAAGGAAAGAAACTTTTTCTTATATTGCTACAAAAACATCCCTAGTCTTTCGAAAATTGAAGATATCATCTACCACACGTTTTCCATCTTTACAAAACAGAAAAGAAAGGCTCTTAAATGTTTAGAAATTTTATTGTTCTGCTTTCAAATTACACTAATTTCATTAAAATAATTTCTCTCGAATCCCAGTTCTGTTGTAGCAAAAAAATTATCCTAAATTGCAGGATAACTTTCCACTAGGCTACAAATTCATTTAAATGGATTAAATAATTAATTTCTAAATTTTTGAAAAAATATGTGCTAATTTTTTTTAATACTAAGAAATACTATAAACTATTGAAATATTCGTGGGGAAGTTTAAAGTAAAGAAATTGTAGTCGAAGTTACCCTGAATGATCATAGTTGAAGCAAATATATAATATCAAAGAGATAAAAAATAAGGTCTGCATTATCCAACATGTTGCAAAATTTGAGGGTTGTCAGAATTTCAAAAACTTCAGAAAAAAATAATACTATAATAAATACTTATTCAACTTAAAAAATAAAACAAGTTTTACACTGGATTGCTCAGCACAGAAGTCTTATCTGCACTTTTCATCATCTTTTTAACACACATTACCTAAATACATTGCTTTATGGTCATTTGTGAATGGGAAATATTTTTTAAAAAATTTCTGAAAAAGTAACTTTTATATGAAATACACGGAGGCATAAAACTTTAAAAAGTGATTTCTCATTTTGAGCTCTGCTGCAGACAAAACTTGTGTTTAGCACGTCAGTATAGATCGTTTTATTAGTGCTAATAAATGGCTTAGTTGTATCAAAATATTAATAAACAATAGCAAGATCAGAGGTTGGAAAAACTACATTTCTTTTGTAGCCAACTACAACTACTTTGTTACAAATGTAGTTAACTACAACTACTTTTTCAAAAATGTAGCAACTACAAACTACTTTTGAAATGTTGTCGCTACTTCGCAACTTTTTAAAAAATAACTTAAAAGAAAAGCACACACCGTTTGAGGATTGACCGAAAACATTCCAAAAGTGGTTTAGATTAATAAAAGAACTTATTTGGACATGGAATATTACTAGGAAGTTCTTTTTTTTAATATTTTTTCATTCATTCATTTTTTTTTCTCAATTATAAATTTAATAGTTTCCAGAAGTCGCTACAAACTACTATTTGTTTGTATCGCGCTACTCACGACCCTACTTTTTTAAAAAAGTAGTGCGCTACACTACAAACTACTAAAAAATGTAGCTACTACAGTAGTTTCGCTACTTGTAGCTCGCTACTTCCGACAACTGAACAAGATAACGCATCATCAAACCACCACGATTTTTTTTCATCTCAGAGTCTAGAAATTTATTGGTTTGTTTTTGAAAAAGAGGTTACTTTTGGAATTTATAAAAAATTTTCCTTGCAGTGGTTTACTTTGCAGTTGAAACTGAGGAGGGAAATCTACTTTTGTTTTGTTGCAAAATGAACCTTGAATTATCCGTCATGCCGGCTAAAGCAATACTACGGAAAAATTGAAATGAAAATGAAGATTCCTTAGAAGACTGAAATGAATGGCATTATTTTACAAAAAAAATAGATATTTCAGAAAGGGACATTTTTAGTTCAATAAGAAACAATACATGGTTCATCCCGAAATTGCCTCCTCCTCTTGGCTTTGAGAAATATATATATATTTATGTGTAAAAAAATTTAAATTATTTTGTTGGTTTCAAATCTATATTTAGGTAATATTTGCCCTGCCATTCCTCGAAAAAACTGAAATGGTGAGGCCAAGAAAGATTATTTTGAGAGTCAAGAAATGTTAATAAACAAAACACATTTTGAACAAAATTATATTGAAATATACTTACTTTGTCTACAATATCCGCACAAAGTCCAAGATCTTTTTTATCACAGAGTGTCAAATATTCCTTATAGACAATAGTCACATTTTCATATAATTCTTTACAAATTTCACAGGTGTCATTTGTACCCATTCCAGAAACCTGAAAATTAAATTATAAAAACTATTAGTTTGCCAGCTAAGTAGTATAAATCAGACATGTGACGCGTGGTCATTCATAGGTCTGATTTAAATGACAATGGCTATTTAAATCAGCCAGGACCATGACCATAGCTGGATTTATAAACAAGCTGCAGCTTGAGGCCCCCATCTCCCTTGATTTTTTGAAATTTGTATGTTAAAATTAAAAAAATAAAGGTTTCAATAAAGTTGTTTCAAGTATTTTAAAATTTAGCAAGGGCACCGCTTTATAGCTCCCCACCCCCACAGCTCCCATGACAATTTTCTGTTTGTATTTGAAAATAAAAAAAATTATTGTAGTAATAAAATTACAGTTTAGTTTCAAGTTGTTGAAAATTTGAGAAATTTAGGCTAGAGCCCACGCTTTGTTGGGGGCCCCTAGACCTACAAAAATTTTGCATTTTTAAACAAGAAATGAAAACTAAATGAAAATTTATTTTCAAGTATTCGAAAGCAGGCGCTCTTTGGGAGACAGAGCCTTTCTTACAATCATAGGGGCCCTGAAAAGGATTTGAAATGTATCATTTTTGGGGGGCCTCCAAAAATGATACATTTCAAATCATATATATATATATATATATATATATATATATATATATATATATATATATATATATATATATATATATATATATATATATATATATATATATATATATATAGGGTGTCCACTCCAATCGTGGACCAATAGCTAATTTCTAAACAGTTAGAGATATGCATATAGTTTATTTAGGAAAAAATCTCCAAATTATGAAAGGAATTTTGGGTCCATTCAATGTTTTCAAAAAATCAAATTTTGAAAGAGTTACGAAATTTAAATTTTTATACAGCCCCCCAGTCCTATCAATCATATTTAGTAAAACATTCTTGACACTAACGTTTAAAACTCAAAAAAAAATCACTCTTCTACGACAAAAATTGACCGAGTTATGACGTTTTGAAAAATCAAGATTTTGAAAGATTTTGCATACGGTCCTTTAAGCGATCGCTCGATGACGTCATGAAATAATGCAAAATCTTGATTTTTCAAAACGTCATAACTCGGTCAATTTTTGTGGTAGAGGAGTGATTTTTTTTTAGTTTTAAACGTTACAGCGTCAAGAATGTTTTACTAAATATGATTGATAGGACTGGGGGGCTGTATAAAAATTTAAATTTCGTAACTCTTTCAAAATTTGAGTTTTTGAAAAATATTGAATAGACCCAAAATTCCTTTCCTAATTTGGAGATTTTTTCCTAAATAAACTCTATGCTTATCTCTAACGGTTTAGAAATTAGCTATTGGTCCACGATTGGAGTGGACACCCTGTATATGTATATATATATATATATATATATATATATATATATATATATATATATATATATAAACTAATGGAAAAAAATAGTCTGTCCTATTTATGGCAAAACCATTATATGGTAAATGTTTGGATGCAATTAGGATTGTACTGTCCAATCGCGAAAGGCGCGCCTGGCAGTCATAAACGCTTCCATTTGAAAAAGGGTGATAGGATAAGGAGACGCACTTGCTGGTGATTTCGCTTCTTACTTCCTGTTGAATGTTATGTCGCATTTCTCCCCTATTTTGAGGAAATCCAAAGAGATCTCAGGCATGCTCAAAAGCGAGGAAGGTTTTACGATAAAAGATTAGACAGTAGTTCGCAGGGAGAGGGCCACCAACATGAGAGATGATGTCCCCTGAAATATTTCAATTTTTATCGTAATGTAATTTTAACTCAACTGTAATGTAAAATTGCTTTCAAAACACCTTTTCTATAAGTGAGCCCTTCCCATATTTTTTCCCAACTACAGCAGGGGCTATAACATCATAGGAGAGTTTTTCCCCTTCCATGTTTTATTCCACATTATTTAACTGTTAATAATGGAATTACGGCTATAACGAAATTTTTATTTGGTCCGTTCGTGCTATAAGCAGACCTTACTGTTTTATAAAACAAAATATCTAAAAATTGATATTAAAATATATATATATATGTCATTGAATAATAAAGAAAGATCTGCAACACAGCAATTGAAATTAAATAATCTGGATTCAATCATTAAATGAAAAGTGTTCCAAAAAAAAGTCTCACATTTTTTTGGAAGCATGCATCCAATTCATCACAGGCTTCAAAAAATGCATCAGTGGTGCCTTGCAGCTTTCCATAGCAGCCTATAAAAGAAGAAAAATGATAGTCAGGGCTGGAAATTCAAATTGTTGAAAGATATGGAGGTCAGGGACGTCATTTCAAATTTTTCCAGGGGGGTAGCAAAGGGTCCAAACAATGCAATTTCATCGGAAAACATAAAAAACCACGCCCACTTTTTTGTAAATGCATAGATTTCTCAAAGTCAGGGGGGGGGGCAATTGACCCCCCTGATCCCCCTAAATGACAGGCCTGACGGAGGTTCATGTAAAGGATTTATACTTGCAGGAGATTACAGTTTTTGGGAGGGAGAGAATGGTAATACTATTCGACTATTTTAAAATTTCGAATTTTCTTACATTAACATAGTAAAACTGACATTTAATGTCACTTTTTCTAATGGCTCAGTTCTATAAAGACTAAATATCTTCAATTTCAAAGAAATATTTTGAATTTTCCGAGAGCCGGACTATACCTAAGGCTATTTTCAGAGAGGGAAATTTTGTGAGAATCCCACCACCTGGTTCTAACATAAAGCCTTTTATAGTCACAAGAAGAGTGAACTAAAAAAATTTAATGGAAAAAACTAATTTCAATGTCATTTTAAAAGAATTTAAAAAAAACATAAGTAAAATAAATAAAACTCAAAAAATAGGAAAAAAATCATTTTCATTTTTATTCTTAAGCACTTTCTTTTACTTTCCTGTTTAATACTTACTTTCACAACTACCACTTTTACTCCAAATCCCAAGGGCTTGATTATAAATAACATCAATAAGACAAATCTGATCACTTTGAAAAAACATAGAATTACAAGGATCAGCAATCTGGAGAGAAAAAAAAATGAAGTAAAAAAACCATAATTAAAAAATTATTAACACAGTAAATATTATCAAAAAATGAAATACAAATTTCCCAATTTATTTGGTTTCTTTCAAAAAGTCGGCTAGAGTAATAACATTAAAGAATTAAGAGGAAACTAATTACCTTTGTGCAGAAATTGTAAAGAATAAATCCAACGTTAACTAAGCACAAATAATCGGGGATACTCCACTCACTCCAGGGTCCCCCGTACCTACCACAACTCGTGGTTTAACCGGGATAGGACCCTGAAGAGCGCTCTGTTCTTTTTGAACCAGACCAAGGGCCGAGCAAACCCTTGGCCTACCACCCCAGAGGTATCGTTTCACTTGGAGGACTTTGTGACCACGATATTTTTAACGTCCCCCAGCCACTATTAATCAAGACGGTGGATCTTTGATCGACTGGGATTGAACCCGGGTCCCTCTGGACACGAATCCGACACCTTACCGATCGGGCTACCACGGCCCTTATGCAGGGATACTGCATACACAAGACCGGATACAAGTGGGGGGGGCAATGGGGGCGATCGCCCCCCCTTGAGCCAAAAAAAAAAGAAAAGAAAAGAAAAGAAAAGAAAAGAGAAAAAGAAAAAAAGAAAGAAAGAAACAGGCACTTACTAAAAATTAAAAAAAAAAAAAAACGTAATTTTCTACCTTTCTAGGAATGAGGGATTTATTATATTTCTTTTCTGTTCCTGTGGAACTGAAATTTGGCGCCATTTTCAAGACAGCGCCAATAAATTAAAAGTCTATACAGGCAGAAATGCAAATGATAAACGGAGAAGGGGTTATTTTTCGCCTTCGAATGCATACATTCCGAATCACCGATTTCTTAACGCCCGTCATCAGATGGAGGGACGCCGTCTATATGACGTAACGAAAATAAGCACGATTTCAAGTGGTCTTAGTCTCATTTTGGAGTCAGTAGAATGGAGCAACGTTCCTAGTTCGGTTGTTACACTTTTTTGCTTATGCGATTTTATGGAGAGGTGGCTTAGAACAAGGAAAATGTAGCAAATCAAACATATCATTTGGACCTGAGCCACTTTTATCAACTGAATCACCATTGAATCGCCATATCCATTGAATCGCCTTCAAACACAGAAAAGACTAAAGGTAAGTTCGGTTTAGTGTAATGCATGCATGGGCTTCCCAATATTGAACTATTCAAAGAGGAAAATTTCTGAATTTGCTGATTGAAATTCCCAATCACCTGCATACTAGGACAAGATTTTCTAATGAAATACTTTACTACTGTGTAGAAATTTGTTTACTCATCAGCCAAAATTTGCCAAAAAAGGATGTCGCAATGACTTCAATTCCGGGCACCCCTGAATATATGCTAATACAATTGTAATACTACTAATATAAACTACAGTAACTATGCTGAAAACCGATGTAAGCAAGTGATGATGTGTTTATTTTTTTCTCTTCCCTCGTTCTTTATCTCTGCAGATAATTTGCAAAAGGCATAACATTTAAAAAGTTTGTTTGATTACTTTATTCTCATATTTCTGCATTCTCAATACCCATAAAAGGCCCTGTAATGCAGAATTTTGTATCTCTTTTTTAAAAAATTTCCCGGGGGAGAACCCCCCCGCCCCGACCCCCTGAAATTAGGGATATTCTACCCTCCTTCATTTAAAAGAGTTAAATACATCCCCTACAAAGGTCATACTTCTAAAAATATTTAAAAACACACAGAAAGCAATAGCATTGGAAGAAAAAAAAAACATAGGTGGGAGGGATCAGCAAAAAGAAAAAGACCCATCAACATGCACACATACGTATGTTTGTGTTTTTATGCTTCTTTTTCTTTTGGGGGGGGGGGGTATATGTGCCATTTTTGAGGGGGTTATATATATATATATATATATATACACTGCGATGCAAAAGTTTAGGCAAAATGCAAATATGTGAATAAAACGAAAACTATTCAACGAAATGCTTTCAAATTTGTACTGCAGGTACACAATATGGTCCCAAATACGTGTCTGGAGTTCTTAAAACTATAACTGGAATCAAATTTTGGATATTATAAAATACATCTTTTTACATTGTTGCAAAAGTTTAGACAATAGTCAGATTTTATGCAAATATCCCTTGAAATGGGATTGATGGAGGAAATGCGGGACTGTATTATTCATTAAAAAAGTGCAGATATTTCTGAATAAAAAATCAAAATCTCAGAAGCTCTTTAGTTCTTGTGTAAAGAAGATGACAAAGTTTGGACGCCGAAATTTGAAAAT
>JAXGGA010011330.1:0-42874 GCA_038373865.1 Uloborus plumipes
CTTTGAAATGAGCCCCTATTTTAAGCTACCTATTCCATATTATGTGATTATTTCATACTACCCTTCATTTATCATTTTTAAATAATTTTTTTCATGGCAACAAAAATAAATATATTTATTTCCTTTCATTTTTTTTATTTAAAGACTTTTTCTGTACTTACTTTTGTCATGGTTTTCACGTTTTGCTTCCGGTTGCAGAGTTAAATGCAGCCGCGTGAACTTTAACGCACTTCCGCTCACTTCAGCTTTTTGTCTCCAGAAACAATGAAATAATAGTAATAATAAAACTGACGTTTGGTTTTAAATTTAACACATTAATCACAAAGCTAACCAAAACAAAGATATATTTGCGGATTGTGGGCATTTAATCTTCACGTGAGCTATCCGACTGAAATTGTTGGAGATAAACCTTGCAATATTAAAGCAAAAGAAAAATGAAACGAATGAGATTAGCTAACAATCAACATATTAGTCCAGTTCAAAAATTTGCTTAAGTGACTTATTAAAAAAGGCTAATAAGGGCTGTAGGAAATACATTGGTAGTTCTTCAAATTGAACATTACGCTTGATGGCGTTTGACTCAAAGTAAGTTGATAAATTAACAAAATTGGAAACGGAATATTCTCATGAATAAAAAATAAAGTGTTCGTGAATAGCATTTTTAACGGCGTTCGTTATTTTCTCGGTGAACTATGCTTAACGGCATTTGTCTTCACGCAATTCTAAATCAATTTTAAAACGAAAAAACTTTGAAATAAAATATAAAAAAAACCTTTTTAAATTTAAAGACTATTTCTGTCCGCTCATTCGCACTAAAAAGTATGAAATAAAGGGTGAAAATGCGCTTTGGGTCCCTGCTTGGCGCATTTTCAAAAAGTCGCCAATTTTTACGTAATGCTTCTCGGAGCTTTCAATTCGTGAGACAACAAGAAAAAACGCGCCAGTTGGCGACTTTTTGAAAATGCGCCAAACAGGGACCCAAAGCGCATTTTCACCCTTTATTTCATACTTTTTAGTGCGAATGAGCTGACAGAAATAGTCTTTAAATTTAAAAAGGTTTTTTTTATATTTTATTTCAAGTTACAGTTGATCACAGGAAGCTATAGACTCATGATAATTTGGGGGATTTAATCCAGAAACTAGTTGAGACTTTTTAAAATAATCTTCTATATTACTCTCCCCCCTCCTTAAAATACAGAAAATCATTGAAATAGCACATGAGTCACATCATCCAACATAATACCTGACGTAATAACGGAAGCCATCGCAAGCTACCCAACCAAAACCCACGAGGTTCTCAGAGCGCTACGTCACCGAAACGGAATCCAAACGGAGGGTGACATTTCGTGACCTGCTCACTTGATCTGTCCTCGAGGCAAAATGTGTCTTGTTTTACGAGCGATGGGAAGCGGACAGGTGAAAATCGATCGGGTATGCTATTATAGCATGAGAAGGCGGCATTAGGGGAGAAGAGCCCGCGTTTACCTAAGGACGCATGGAATAAGTTGGGAGGATCATTTATCATTCCTTAAACACATTTTTATGAAAGTTATAAGTCAAGTGTGGCTTTTAGACCTAGGCCGAATGAAGCATCTCGGAGTAGTTCGGCGGACAGTGGATTTCACCTGGGTGTTGTCTCCGATTAATAGGGAACTAGGGATGCACCAATTAATCGACCACTTTGCCAATTATCAATAATAGGCCGATTAATCTGCCGAAAAAATATTTTTCAAGTATTAGTCTTTAAAGTATACCTTCACTAAGAAACTATGATGATTAATTTTATTAACAGTAATAATAATCCTCACAGCTGATTTAAAGTTTTTTTTTTAAATTAATTCTCCTACTTTGCATAGACAACGTTGCAACATTTTTCATGTGACGATAGTTTTCTCCTTAGTACAGTGCTTTTAGATAACCTCTCATTTTCAAAGAGTAAAAGCATTGAATTAAATTGCTACTAATGATTAAAAAATATGAATTAAAAGTACCGTAAAATGGGGTGTATAGGAATAGCGGGGTCAATCGGAACAAAACTTTCCGACCATACAAAGAAATTCTTTATAAATATACTATTGGGTATTTTTCGCCATGAATTTTTTTTTATAAAGGTAAGATCATAGGAAGTAGGAAAAAATTACTTTTGTCAATCTGGCAACGCTACTGACTTCTAAGGAGGGCTGCACGTGGAATGCGAGAAAACATCACATTTTCATAGACTGCAAAACTTCATATGCAAGTACAAACCTTCTTATATTTAAAAATTACGAGTAGTATGTTTCAATTATGCATGTATCTGAACAACAGAATACCACATTAGAATTTACATTTTTTATAAATTGTGTCATAAAAATGAAGAATCCTGAAAAATACCACAGGAAAAAAATTTACGGGGTGAATCGGAACACTTAGTTCTGTTGTTCCAATTCAAACTTATTTGAAGAAAACTGTTCGAAAAATCAAGATTCTAACCCCAATTCTTCTAATCAAGACAAGAACAAGTATTTATTACTGCTTATCCCTTCTTGTTAGCAACTAGATCTTAGAATGACAAAAAGTTGCAGATTTCAAAAGATTTTTTCTCCAGGAGACTTCTTTTTACTTAAAATACGAGGGGAAGTCACATAGACTTTATGTAGTAAAAGTCCAGCACAGAGACAGTGATGAATAAGCGAAAAAATCTTTCAGGACAATCCCCGAAAAACAGAAATTTCAAGAAACTGAAGAAAAGGCAGAGTTCATCCCAGGAGATGTTATGAAAAAACTTAAGCCAAGTCACAATTGCTAGTTTTATGGAAAAGAACATACACTGAAGTGACAAAAGTCATGGGATAGCAATATGCAAATTTTCAGATGGCAGTAGCATCGCATAGAACAGGTATAAATGCGCAGTGCTTTTACAGAGCTTTCATTTCTGTTCAAGTTATTCATGTGAAGAGGTTTTAACGTGATGATGACCGCACGACGTGAATTAACAGACTTTGAACGCGGAATATTAGTTGGAGCTAGACGCATGGGTCATGCCATTTCGGAAATCGTTAGAGAATTCAACATTCCCAGATCCACTGTGTCAAGAGTGTGCCGAGAGTATGAAATTTCAGGCATAACATCCCACCATGGACAGCGCAGTGGTCGACCGCCTGCACTTAAAGATCGAGACCGGCGACGTCTGCAAAGAGTCGTAAATTCTAACAGACAAGCAACACTGCGTCAAATCACCGTAGAAATCAATGTGGGACGTACAATGGACGTGTCTGCTAGAACTGTGCGGAGAAATTTGGATTTCTTGGGCTATTCCAGCAGAAGACCGACTTGAGTGCCTTTACTGACAGAACGACATCGCTTGCAGCGACTCTCGTGGGCACGTGAGCATATCGGTTGGTCCCTAGATGAATGTAAAACCGTGGCCTGGTCCGATGAGTCACGATTTCAGCTGGTAAGAGCCGATGGTAGGGTTCGAGTGTGGCGCAGACCCCACGAAGCCATGGACCCAAACTGTCAGCAAGGCACTGTTCAAGCTGGTGGTGGCTCCGTAATGGTGTGGGCTGTTTTTTCATGGCATGGACTTGGTCCTCTAGTGCGACTGGACCGAACATTGACTGGAAATGCTTATGTGCAGCTACTTGGAGATCACTTGCAGCCATTCATGGACTTCATGTACCCAAACAACGATGGGATTTTTATGGATGACAATGCGCCATGTCACCGGGCCACAACTGTTCGCAATTGGTTTGAAGAAAATTCTGGACAAGTCCAACGAATGATTTGGCCACCTAGATCGCCCGACATGAATCCCATTGAGCATTTATGGGACACCATCGAGAGGTCTGTTCGTGCCCAAAATCCTGCCCCATCAACGCTTTCACAATTATGGACGTCTATCGAGACAGCATGGCTCAATATTCCTACAGAAGACTTCCAACGACTTGTTGAGTCCATGCCACGTCGAGTTGTTGCACTTCGCCGGGCAAAAGGAGGGCCGACACGATATTAAGAGGTATCCCATGACTTTTGTCACTTCAGTGTATTTGTGGACGACATGAGGGACTTCCATTCATGTTAAATGTTTGTATTTCAATTCAAAAGCATTTCTTAAAATTACTTTTCTTTTTTCATAAGTTCAAAATTATTTTGGATTTTGACAAATTATAAACGTTTACTGGTATTGAAATTATGCATTTATTTGACAGTAATTATCTGTTCTTATTCTCCCCCATCAATATTACTCATGTTTGTGAGACCTATTACAGGTTAAATTCAAAAAAATAAAAATTTTAACATGTGTTCCGATTCACCCCTATCAGCGGGGGGATTCGGAACACCCATAATTTCCTATAAATTTCAATAATAATTGTTCAAAATGTTTTGTCTTTGCTTGGATCATCAAAAGTAAAGCAAGACCGAAGTTTTTACCCAAAAATTCAAATTAAAAAAAAAATCTTTTAACTGCTTTTTTTACAATCAAAGCTGAAAAGTGTTCCGATTCACCCCATTTTACGGTACACCTAAATTGGAGTGCTTACCACAGATTGTCCCTCCCACCCCCCTTTTTTATATTTATGTCAAATTAACATAACTAACAATGCGTTAATAATATTTTTCGCAATAATATGAAAATTGGTTCTAAGAAATTTGATAAAACATTTAAAATATTTTGAGAAAATTAGGAAAATGGAAAAAAAATCATTTCTCAGAAACAAAATAACTTCTTATTTCTAAACTTGCAATTGTATAAGAGAGAAAAAAGCAGTGATGGTAAAATTGTTAGAAGAAAAGCAATCATCCTTATCATTAATCGGCTCAGCCGATTATCAACAGCCGATTAATCGGTAATCGGCTAATTTGCTTATCGGTGCATCCCTATAGGGAACCACAGTAAACACCCAATTATCCGCGGAATAGGGTGGCACGATAACCGCGGATAAGCGAATACCGCTAATAGTCCGAAAAATAGAAAATAAAAAGAAAACGATACTGGTGTACGCAAGAGCTAAAAAAGGTCAATAACACAGCAATTACGTTTAAATTATAGTTAAA
Organism: Uloborus plumipes; assembly: GCA_038373865.1. NCBI lineage: Eukaryota > Metazoa > Arthropoda > Arachnida > Araneae > Uloboridae > Uloborus > Uloborus plumipes. Next base: position 5,038 of record JAXGGA010011330.1, read on the forward strand.
AATGACAACATTTATTGTAAAATGTATCTTGAAAAGCTAAAAATGGCTAATTATGCACTTTCATTTTTTTTTTGCGTTTAGTAAATAAACACCGTAAAAAAAAAGAAAACTGAAGTAGGAAAAAGAACCGCTGATTATCTGAACCGCGGATAATCCGACCGCCGATAATCGGGAGTGAATTGCATTCGAATTTTCAATTTTATTAGCGTAACATGCATGAAGAACGTCTATGAAAATTTTTTTTTGCAATACAAGAACTTTTTTTTTAAATATTTTTTAAGTTCAGGCGACGGTGATGTAATATGGCTGCTCGTTCTTCGACCGCTAGTGCCAATAGAGCGAGATTCTTTTCTTGAATAGCGTGACATAAATGAAGTATTAGGAAAACAATTGATAGTAACCGCATTCAAAAAGAAAATTTACCTCACGGGCAAAATTTAGCAAATCAATGAAGTATTTAAAAAATTTTCTTCTGTTTTTGTGTCTTTTCTTTTTTAAGACTATTTCATTTTTCCATTGTTAACTTGCATTTTTTTCTATAACTGAGTTACATTTTCGTTGTGCTTTTCATCAGTTTCGAAGTTGCAGCTTGCAGACTTTTAATAAAATTTAAAAGGAAAAAAAGTTTTCCTTCTAAATGATTGGGGGGGGGGGGGTCATCGCTTCCTTGACGAAAAAGAAAAACCCTCCCCAATGAAAATGAATGTACTTATAAAGTCTTACTTGTTCGTTGGTGAGAATATGAAAAATGAGCTATAGTTGGGGATGGGTTCTTTCTTGTTGGGGATGTCCATCTCGGACATGCGCCGTGGCCGGGCACCCGTCGAGCCGACGACGGATTCTGCCTCCTCTTCTCCCTCCTCCACTTCTTCCTCCTCCTCGTCTTCTTCTTTCTCCACTTCCTCTTCTTTATCTTTTGAAACGAAATAAATAACCAGGAGAGATGAAAAAATATGCGGATAGGTTCACTCGATATACGAGTAGTTAAAGTAACTTATTCTATATTTCAGAATAGAGAGCAAGAGCCCATGAGGGCCCAGACTCAAGTCATTTTATGAAGGCCCAAAATCCTTCTGCTTGAGCACACCACATCAGGTAAGAATAAGGCTCCTCCTATATAGACGAGAGGACGCCTTAAGATTAAGTTTGACCACTTTGAATCCAGCGCGTGTTTGAGGGTTGTGTTTTCTGGCAAGTTGTGGCTTTTTGGTAACTTTTTACTTCAATTTAACAAAGCTTGGCGATGTCCCGAAACTTTGCTCCCTAGCTCCGCAACAATGAAAAATGAAAGTAAATTAGCTGGATCCAAAGTGGTCGAACTAAGGCTTGATGCGTCGACCTGTCTATATAGGGGCCTTATTCTTACCTAGAGCCGCTATGAAGGCAGGCCGACGCATCAAGCTTCAGTTCGACCACTTTGGATCCAACTGATTTACTTTTACTTTCAGACCAGAAAACACTTTCAACAAACTTTCTCACTAGAAAAATGTTTCGGGACATTGACAAATTCACTTTCCGTTATGACTTGCTAAGAGTGAAAAGTTACCAATTTGAGGCAACTCGCCAGAAAAGAACCATTCGCCTGAAAGCCAACAGCTTAAACACGAGCTGGATCCAATGTGGTCAAACTTAATCTTGATGCGTCGGCTCGTCCATATAGTGGCCTTAGGTAAGAGCAGTTCGCTATTAGTTAAGCTATGTCGCGTTGGCTTTGGCAGGAAACAGGTAGCAAAGATGCGTCATAAACGGAGTCATTCCATGTAACGGACCTCGTCGTTTTCCCCCTGCCGTCTCCGATTTGAACCAAATTTTACGCAGGTGCAGACATGCTTTTGAAACTAACCCACACAATTTTTTTGCTTCCAGGACAGGGACGTCATTTCGAACTTTTCCAGGGGGGAGGCAAAGGGTGCATGCACAATGTAAAATTTACCAAAAAGGGACAAAAAACACGTCCACCTATATGCCAATACATTGATTTCCCGTAGTCAGGGGGGGGGGGGCATTTGACCCTCCCTGTCCTCCCTAAATGACGGGCCTGTTCCAGGACCCAAACTAAGAAAAGCTAGAATCAATAAAAAAAATGCTCCAAAATGCCGAATCAGCTTTGTGAAACGATTTTTCACGTTTAGGCTAATCCCCCATTGGCGACCATTTTTGAACATCCCTCCTCTTTTCCTTCTTTTGGGGTATTCTGGATGCTCTTTGTTAGTGTCTTGGAAACGGAAATCTGCATAGGTTGGTTTTAAAGCCACGTCCGCACCTCTCTAAAATGTCCTCCGGATCGGAGATGGTAGGGTGTTGGCCACCAGGTCACCTGACATTGAAGGATCCTATGGTGTTTATGTTTTTGCAGTAATTTGGCGCACTTTCGCAACCTGTTTCCTGCCAAAGTGTGACTCAACTTAGCTAATAACGAACCGTACTTACCTGGTGTGGTGTGCTTACGCAGAAAAAAATTTGGGTTTTATAAAATGACATAAGTCTAACACTCATGGGCTCTTGGACTAGAAAGTACGCTTAACAATTTAAAAAGCAAATTAAAACTTTTCATGTACCTTTTTCATCTGCATCTATCCTGATTTCAACTTGGTTCTAAAAATATCAAGAGAAAAAAAAAAGCATTCAATAAATTACTCAAGCATCTTAAAAATGCAAAATAATGAGAAGAAAACATTAAACTCCAAGTAAAAAGTGAAATCTTACCAATTTATCGGTGGCGAATCTGAAAACAAACGAAAACCATTAAACGTCAATTTACAAACATATTCAAGTAAAATTATTGAATTAACAATGAAATTGGGGCTTAATTTATATACAAAATGAAAAAAAAGGTGAGAAATAATGCTAGTGTATGCAATAGCTAAATAAGGTCACTAGCACAGCACATACATTTAACTTATATAGCTAAAAATAATAACATTGAATGCAAAAAATAATTTTAAAAGCTAAAAAACGAACAATAACGCACTCGCAATTTTCTGTATTCAGTAAATCGTCACCGTAAAAAACAAGAAAACAAAAATGTGAAAGGCCCGTGGATAGCAGCGAGTTTAAAATATATCCATCGAAATTTTGTTTATTGCTTTTGTAGAGCATCATAACCTCTTAATTCGTTGTTTATACAGGGTGCCCAGAAATAACTGATGGCAAAATTTATTTGTGCATAATTTACATTCAAGATGTTTTTTACTGTTGGCAACACTTAATAAACTAAGTTTAATTCTATGAGTAATAGTGCAGACGATTCTTTGAATTAAAATCCGTTTCATTCTTTGCATTATCAAGATGGATGCTAAACGCCGTTTAATTCTCGAATTGCATTTAAAAGGTAAGCAGAATCGTGATTAAAAAAAATTGAAGTATTAAAATGTGTCAAAGAGATTAATTGAAAGAACTTTAAAATTGTTTAAAGAACCAGGTAGTGTAGAAGTAAGGCATAGTGGTGGAAAAAGCGAAGTGTACGAATAAAAAAATTAATAAATATGCCCGTGAAAGTGCTTTTGTAGGTGCGTGCCGCTGCAGAAGCGTTTCCAAAAAGACTGCCATCTGTGTTTACAGTTAAATGCGCGAGTATAGAAACCATTAGTTAAACATTGATTAACAATGATGTTACTTTCATTTAACATTTATTTTATCATCATAGAAATTTTTTTTTTCAGTAATAATTTATTTTTGAACCGTCAGTTATTTGTGGGCACCCTATATAACTAACTAAGAGCGAATAGGTTATTTATGTTTTCCGTTGCGTAATTGTTTTTTTCAAAATGGCTACCCTTTTTGTGCCTTTGGTCGGCAGTGGCTGCTATTCAGGGATCCTAATGTAGAGTTTTAATAGGTAACGAAAAAAAAAAAAAAATGAAATCATTTCCAAATCTTTTGAAGATATTAATTCAAGAGCTAGCAACGTCGGAAAAACAACAATTTTAAGGCTTCCGGCTCTTAAATATATCTTTCCCTTTGCTCTTATACTACATGCAAGGTTTCTTGACAAAAACATCGTGACGTCAGCGTGACGTTAGCCTATGAAAAACGAGCTAGATAAAACGTCACAGCCTACTTGGCGTATTAGAGGAGATCGCTAACTGCTTGTCAGCTCTTATTGGCTCCGCCAGTAGTGAAGTCAGTGTCAACTTAAGTTGCTGTCTAGTATAGCAGCATGTGGGGTTTCTGGCGGCCGAGAGCGGTTGCGTTTTTTACTGTGCATCACACTTTTACTGGAAAAGTAATGATTTTTAAGTCATTTTAGTGCGATTCCACGTCAAGTCAATCATGAAAAAAAATAAAAAAAAATTTTGACCTCACCATTTCCGATTTCAACAAAATTTGATGTTAAGGACGCATATGACAAGATAAGCAATCATGCTAATTTTTAGATTTCTACTGCGAAAATTGTAGGAAATGCAGAGCTGTTAAAAAACTTTAAAACAAGGGGAAAAGAACCAAAAGTTTTTACATGTAACTTCCTTTTTAATTATAGTAGAAAAAAAGAGAAGAAACAGAGCTTTCCACTGATATATTACATGACATACTAATGGCAGGTTTAAGCTTCTCATTGCCCCAAAACGGTTGGAAATTCAACATTTTTACCAGCAAAAATGTGATACGTAGCAGGGGTGCCCACAAGGGGGATTATGGTGCAAGTTGCGACACCAAAATTTTTGGGGGGATTTTTTTAAAACTAATTTATTTATTTATTTAAATAATTTACGATTTAAAAAAACTATTCATTCATTACTTTTTTAATTTAAATTACTTCTTTATTAATATTTTTTTTTGTGTGCGCGTGTGTGCTTGGAATTTCTGGAAGAGAAAAAAGCGAGTCTATTCAACGCATAATTCGAACTTTTAAGAAATAAATAATATATGAAAAATAATAGTAATAATTTAAATAAATAAATAAATATTATTTCAAAAATAAATAAATAATATTTAAAAAAATAAATAAATAATATTAAAAAAAACAAATAAATAATATTTAAAAAAATAAACAAATATTAAAAAATATATGAAAAAAATAGGGGTAAAAAAAGCACAAGAGGGTTGTGAAAATTTTTTGAGGGGGAGGGGGGGAATTTGCGCCATTCAGCTTGGGGGGGAGATGGGCACCCCGATGCGCAGTAAAAAACGTAACCACTCTCGACCACCAGAGACACCCCGGCATGCTGCTCAGAAAAGCGTAGGGAAATATATATTAAAGAGCCAGACGTCTCAAAATAATGTCTCGCAGACGTTGATAGCTCTTAGGACAGTGGTGGCCAACCCGCGGCACGCGTGCCACAATGTGGTACGGCAGATCAGTAACAGTGGCAGAGTGGCACGCGAAGACTTTTGAAAAAAATCCAAAATTGAGCAAAAAATGTCGATCTCAAAAATATTGATAAAAACTAAAACCCTTAAACTGATAAATGTCATGATATTGTGAGAATTAAGTGTCAGGAGCCTGGCTTAAAAATTGTCTGAACTACAATATTGCAAAGTACTTAGCGTTAGCTTTGGACATCCAACGGAAGCTGTGACGCTACAGACAATGCTTTGTAAAGATTTTTCGATTCTGCAGAATGGATTCTTGATCTGCAATAGTTTCAGCTACGGGTGATGAAATTGAAAAAAAAAAACTCTGCAACTAAACTTAAGAAACTAGATTGGACAAAATTCGGCATGGTTGCACAAATGAAGACCCTTAAAGTGTTTTTGTTATATTACTTGAAAATAATTTGGAAAACAAACTTCAAAAGTGTTATCGAATTATCTATCACAAGTTCCTTGCCAAGGAATGAGACTTTTTCTCTGTTGGTGACCCGGTAGAGTTACCTGTATTAACAGACTACGAATTAGAGCTCTGAATGTTTTGTGAACTTTTCCCAGGAGAAAGAGGAGAGCATGGCAAGTTACTCCTTCATTAAAATGTGCAATAGCTATCCAAAGGAAAAATAGTCATAAGATTTTAGAATTTTAGGGAGTGTGTTTTCAAAATATCTGGAAGGAAAGCAATGAGGACTTGCTACTTAGAAATGGAGAATAGCGAACTAATTTAGCTATGCCATCTCTTAATATCCTGCGTTTAAGTAATTTAAATTTAAGATTTTACAAAAAAAAGGGGGGTTCCTAAACCAGTAGAGGCCATATAGATTCTTTTATGATGAAACTTCAGTTTCTTTCTCTCTACTTTAGAGAAAAAAGAACAAAACATTAAAAGTTAATACTGAAAGTATCAATCGAAATTTAATAATTTTCCAATGGTATATGGAGAAAATTTTACACCGATTTTAAGTATTCATTCAGTGTTAGGTTTGATAATTTTCAGGATCATAAAAAAATGCTGATATTTTCAAATTCTTTGTTTATTTCTCTGCAAGACGCTACTTGTTATCCTTCTGAAATCCAAATCGGAATTACTGACCTTTTGCATTGGTAATCAAATATAAGAGCTTACTTCAACAGAAAGTCACCCACGTTGTACAGAAATTTGGAAATTTGTAATAAGTTTTTTTTCACATTTACCGTCTGATGCTGTTGTAGATTTGGCTAAAAATACGCTTCTAAACAAATTTTTTTGTTATGAATGCAGGAAAATCGAAATACCGTTGAACATAAATTGATTGCACTTAAAACAGTTAAATTTCTTAGGATTCTCAAGAACTAATCCTAAAATTAAAGACTTGGTAGAAAAGATGCAGACTCATAAACCGCATAAAGTACAATTTTTTTTTTTTTTTTTTGGAAGAGAATGATTGATGTTATTTGTTTCTATTTTAAGCATAAGCCAACTTACAGAATCTATAAAATACTCAGATTAACGAGAAAAAATGTTTCATTTGAGTAAGAATTTCATAATCAGCCAGAATAAAATCTATTTTTAACTTAAAAAAAAATCAATTTGTTGGAAAAATACAATGTGGCACGCTGAGTTTTTTTCTCTCCAGTTAGTGGCACTCTCCCTAAAAAGGTTGGCCACCCCTGTCTTAGGACAACGATATGGACAATCGCATCAGGAGGAGAACTCGTAAAATAGGAATTACCCCACGTGATTCATCTGCACGCCGTCCAGCTTGACCATCTCGCTCTTCCTGCGGTTACGGTTGCACATCTCGTCGTCCATTTCTTCGCGACTCCCGCGCTCTCCTTCTTCCACTGGGACGGCTCCCTCTTCTTCCCCTTCTTCTTCGCCTTCCTGCGAAGAAAAGCATTTCAGTTAAGGGTCATTCCATAGAAATGTCAACTTCAGCCGAAGAAAAAAAATACTGTAGTGAAAAAAGTATCAAAAAATAAATAAATAAATAAATAAATAAATAAAAATCACACAACATTAGAAGTTAAAAAAAAATGAAAAAGTATTGTAATTATCACTGAGATTAGCCATAATAAATAGTTTGTAGTGTGTCTACTGCTGGTTTTTCGATGGTTACGTTAGTCACACTCCATCTTGAGTAAAAGTGACACTTAAAACTAAAAAAATGAAGATTTAATTATTGTGTTTTATGACATTAAAAGTCAACTTTACACATTTTTCAAACATATCATTCAATTTTTAACACTTGCTTAACTTTGAGAAATTTTCGCCTCACAACATGAGAAATAATTTTCAGGGTTGCAAAAGTGTTACGTTAGTCACGCTGCTATTTTGGTTGAAAAAATATCCACTGTCAGTAATTTTGTTTCAAATTCTTAGCAGAAATGATACATTGATACCATGTACATTAGGGTGGGTCGAAAAAAGCTTTTTTTTCCTGATCAATTTCTAATAGCACGGAAAACTTGCCCATGGGCATCCTAATAACGGGAAAAATAATAAAAAAAATAATTAATTACTTTTGTAATCGCGCAAGAGCTCTAAAGTTTAGAAAAAAAGAGAAAATTCTGTAATTTTTAACGATTAATATTTTTTTCAAAATATATTTTTTTTAATTTCTAATAGTGCGGAAAACTTGCGCATGGGCATTATAATAACGGGAAAAATAATGAAAATAATATTTAATTACTTTTGTATAAGCGCAAGAGCTCTAAAGTTTAGAAAAAAAGAGAAAAATCTAATTTTTAGAGATGAATTTTTTTTCAAAAAATATTTTTGTTTTATTTCTAATAATGCGGAAAACTTGTGCATGGGCGTCCTAATAATAGCAAAAATAATTAAAAAATAATTAACTATTTTTGAAACCACGCAAAAGGTCCAAAATTTCGAAAAAAAAAAGAGAAAAAACTGTAATTTTTAAAAAAATATAATTATTTTTAAAAATATTTTTTTTTATATTTAATAGTATAAAAACTACTCTTGTAGTAAGAGAAATTGGTTAAAAAAACTTGGGTTACATTGCCGTTCGTTTGAATTTGCGCAAAACCCCTAAAAATACTTATTTTTTATGTCTTATTTTTTATGGTCATGTAACACCTAACACAGGAACGAGCAATGATATTGCCACAAGCGTTTTCGACACATGACATGAGTGCAGTAGAAGTTATCGGATGTGATGGGACAGCTACAAACACTGGTTGAAAAAAATAGTGTTGTACGAAACATTGAAGTTCAGTGTCAGTGACCACTGCAGTGGTTTATTTGTTTATTACACTTTAATGAGCTTCCTTATAAACATTTGTTTGAGCACTTAGACGGGATATCAACTGGGCCAGTATCATTCAGAAGTCCAATTGGCAAGCAACTGACTTACTGTGAAAAAAATCCTGTTATTGATTTTGTGCCTATTCAATCTAAAGTTACCGTCACAATAAATAAAACTGACATCAGTAAAGATTAGAAATATCTTTTAGACATTGTTCAAGCAGTCAGCACAGGAAGCTGTGATCCAGAATTAGCAGCTAAAAATTTTGGGCTCCTCAGCCATTCCAGATGGTTAACTTGTGCAAACAGGGTGTTAAGACTTTATGTTCCCCAAATAAGTCCTACAAGCGAAATGAAGACAGTTGCAAATTACATTGTAAAGACCTACGCTCCTGTTTGGTTCAATATTAAACTGGACAACACTGAGAAAGATGGTCCGAAGCACGTATTAAAGATCATTCAAACAACCAGACATTTTCCGGACAACATTAAAAAAAAAAAAAAAAAAAAAATGATCCAGTCATTCAGAGAAACTCTTTCTTCTGCTATCCAGAGAATATCCTGCTGGCGATGATAATGGATGACACACAGACAGCACGTTAGAGAGAGAGTTACGCTATACAGGAAGATACTGAAAGCCAGAAATGAGCCGCCAGTAGTGGGCCACATTAGAGCCTTCAAGCTTTCTTCAATTAACTTTGAAGCCACTGACTATCTTGACTAATTGATTGGACAAATTGTAAGCTGACACCTCCACCCCTTCTGTCAAATATGTCTACAGAAACTATTTCAACCCTATTGAAAGAAAAAACCCTTCCAGAATTTGATTACTTGAAATTTCCCTGCCACACTCAGTCAGTGGAGAGTTGTGTAAAACTAGTTACAGCGGCTGCTGTCAAAGTTTGCGGGCATGAAAACCGAGAGGGTTTTATTAAGACAACCTTAAAATCACGATCTTTGATGCAAAAATTTGATTCGAAGTCAGAATTCAAAGGGTGTAAGTAAGCACACCCAAATTGGTTGATTGATTGGGTAGGGTGTGGGTGGGACTTGATTTAGTATTATTTTAGAATCTGTAAAAAATATGCTGAAATGTGCAATAAGCAGCGATATATGATTTTTTCCAAAAAAAAAATAATGATAACAATAAGGAATTTTAGGGTTTTTGCGCAAATTCAAACGAAAGGCAATGTACCCCAAGTTTTTTTTAACCAATTTCTATAACTACTAGAGTAGTTTTTATACTATTAAATATAAAAAAAAATACTTTTAAAAATGATTATATATTTTTAAAAATTACAGGTTTTTCTCTTTTTTTTTCGAAATTTTAGACTTTTTGCGGGGTTTCAAAAATAATTAATTAGTTTTTAAATTATTTTTGCTGTTACTAGGAAGCCCATGCACAAACTTTCCGCACTATTAGAAATTAAAAAAAATATTTTTTGGAAAAAAAATCATCTCTAAAAACTACAGATTTTTCTCTTTTTTTCTAAACTTTAGAGCTTTTGCGCTTATACAAAAGTAATTAAATATTATTTTCATTATTTTTACCGTTATTATAATGCCCATGCGCAAGTTTTCCGCACTATTAGAAATTAAAAAAAAAATTTTTTTGAAAAAAATATTAATCGTTAAAAATTACAGAATTTTCTCTTTTTTCTTGAACTTTAGAGCTCTTGCGCGATTACAAAAGTAATTAATTATTTTTTTTATTATTTTTCCCGTTATTAGGATGCCCATGGGCAAGTTTTCCGTGCTATTAGAAATTGATCAGAAAGAAAAAGCTTTTTTCGACCCACCCTAATGTAAATAGATACCATAGTTACAAGTAAAAACAGTTATAAAATCAGCTCTGAATGTTACGTTAGTCACTATGGAATGACTCTTAAGGAGAAAAATTAGTTGTACTTTGTACATCATACATTATAATTGAATCGTTTGTTTCGAAAACCAGACACCAGACAAAATTTCTAATTTTGAGGAAACGTTTACCGCACCACATTAAATTATTCATTCGCGACAACAACACTTTTTACGGGAAAAAAAAATATTTAAGTTCGTATACATTTCTATACATTTGTTATAAATTGTTTAATATTTATATTGTAACGAGTCCGTAGCACCTTCAACTTTCTTTAAATGAGCATTCCAATCTTGAGGAAGTAACTATAAATTTATTTACAAGTATGTACACTATTTACAATAGGAGCAGGAAACAATTGCTAAACATCCAGCAATTAGGTAGCAAACAGTACACTGTACTCTCAACAGTAACTTAGCACCACGTATCTCACGTGAACAGTAATTAAGCAATTACAAAAGCAAAACAACCACTCGCCCAAGCGAATGAAAACGAGTCTCCAGAAATCGAATCTGAAAAGAACTAACTGACTGTGTTCAAGGCCAGCTATTTATACTCGAGAACGAAATCGACAACATTCTAGCAAAATCTGGAGTATTCTGTTCATTCATAACTTGAACAATCCATTCACGAAACTTCTAGTAATGAAAAAGAAAAACCACTCCGAGCGAAAAATGTCTTCATGCTTGTTAAAGTTAGGCAAGTGTAAAAACTACAAAGTGTTACAGGGCCGGTATACAAGTGATAAAAGTGATATCTTCAGATACTTTTGCAACATGTCGCCAGATAAAACCAAAATTAATGAAAATGATGCAAGGCAGAAAAAACAACAACTATTTACAAGATTTGTAACAATATTATATTCATATAAATATAAATATTAAACAGAGTGAATTTCTTGACTTAAACATCTATCTTTCAGATAATGATATCCTTGTTGATCTCTTTGATAAACATCTTTCTTGTAACTTCCATGTTAATCGATTGATTACATGGGATTCAAATATTTCTATAAAAGTTTATCGTAATACCTCAATCAATGAAATAAATAGAATTAAAAATATCTACAACAAAAAGACTTTCGTGCAAAAAACCGTTAATTTTCTGAAATCTTCGTTGGATCATAATGAAATTCCTTAATCCTATTACTAAAAATATTTTAAGACAGTTTTACTTTACCCGTAGCTCTCTCTGTTCGGGCTATATATTTGCTTGTTGCCCTGACGTTCGTTCAGTTTACGTCTGGTACATATCCAAGTGAGTCCGTGCATGCCTTTTTAGTATTTGATTGACTTTGTTCCATCTTTTCATTGGCGGCTCGTACAGGGGGCAAGGGGGGCGACTGCCCCCTTACTTCCAAAAGTAAAGGTGCTTTGCCCCCTCATTTTTCATTGTTAGAAAGTAATGATCGAGTGAAAAATTATTTTTTTACTCAATGGACTGATCAATTTTCCCAGAATAAAAGCTGAAAATTCCAAAAATCTTACTTTTTTCATGTTATATCATAAGAGTGGATGAAAATCAACAAGCCATAGGTTGATTTTTGAGGCCATATTCTGCATTTTATAGAGGTCAATTAATCAACCAATGTTAAAATACAATATTATAGCCAAATTCCAGCAAAAAAAAAAAAAGCCATTTAAAAGGTACTGTAGCATTTAACCTACCCCCCCCCCCCATTTCATTCGACTTCCTCTCCCGTATTTTTCTTGACCCCCCACACTTTTGGTGCACAAGCCGCATATGCATTTTATTATTATTTTTTTTTTTTTTTTGCAATTTGTTGTCAGTTATTTCACTGACTCTTGCTTCATTTTATTTAAGGCTCTTGGGGAAGGTGACATTATTTCGGGACCTTCCCTCATGTCAGATAGAAAGGGCCTTCCGAACCGGGGATCTGGTCTTCCCCCTGATGACGTGCCAGTCCTTGCTTCGCCTTTTCATTCTTTCTTTTTATGTATTGCAATTATATATATATATATATATATATATATATATATATATATATATATACAGGGTGCCCAGAAACAACTGACGGTAAAATTTATAAATTTATTTGTGCATAATTTCCATTCAAGATGTTTTTTACTGTTGGCTACACTTAATAGATTTAGTTTAATTCTATGAGCAATAGTGCAGACGATTCTTTTAATCATTATCCGTTTAATTCTTTGCATTATCAAGATGAATGCTAAACGCCGTTTAATTCTCGAATTGCATTTAAAAGGTAAGCGGAATTGTGATTTAAAAAAAAATTTGAAGTATTTAAATGTGTCAAAGAGATTAATTGAAAGAACATTAAAATTGTTTAAAGAAACAGGTAGTGTAGAATTAAAGCATAGTGGTGGAAAAAGCGAAGAGAACGAATAAAAAAATTAATAAAATATGCCCGTGAAAGAATAGTCTCTGTATAGGTGCATGCCGCTGCAGAAGCCTTTCCAAAATGATTGCCATCTGCGGTTACAGTTAAAAGCGCGAGATAGGGAAATCTAAGGCCCCTATACATACGAGCCGGCGCATCAAGATTAAGTTTCACCACTTTGGATCCAGCGCGTGTTTGTGTGTTTGAGTGGTTGTCTTTTCTGGCCAGTAATCGCGTTTTGGTAATTTTTCACTAGGAGCAATTATTAGCGGCACGTGGATTTGGCAAAGCTTAGCAATGTGCCAAAACTTTTTTCTGGTAACCCTACTCCGCAACAATGAAAATTTGAAAGTAAAAGTTAAGAAATTGGATCCAAAGTGGGCAAACTTAATCTTGATGCGTCGGCCTGTCTATATAGCGGCTCTAGGGAAATCAATACTTAAACATTGATTAACAATGATGTTACTTTCATTTAACATTTATTTTATCATCATAGAAAAAATTGTATTACAGTAATAATTTATTTTGAACCGTCAGTTATTTGTGGGCACCCTGTACACACACAGCAGTTTACGTTGCTGCTGCACTGCAAAAAAAAAGATATTGCTTTTACATTATAATACAGCTAAATTTTAGTAATTTTTCTGTAATAAAATGTAAAATTGATAATCTTACAGTAATAATAGTTTTTCAGGTTATTACTGTGCTTTTATAGTTTTAAACTAGAACCTAGCCTGCCAGTATTATACTGTAAAACAAGTTTGTGGTAATCACTGCGCTCATCACCGGGTTCTTCTTTTGCTCAACTAAACAGTTTTTAAAAACACTGAAAATTAATTACCTTCTCTACTCCCGTAAGGCTGTCCGCATCAGCTAAATTGTCCACAGCGATAGCCAAGAAGACGTTTAGCAGGATATCTTAGGTCAGTCAAAGATACATACAGCTTCTATGAATTGGGGTAAAGTCACTAGCCGAGGAGCCAAGTGTCTGTCTTTTATACTCTGCTACTTTAACCCATTACTGCCTGACTTTTTTTTCCAAAGATATTTTGTATACTGGTTACAAACAGTGTTTAAAGGACAGGAAAAATAATAAAAAATATTATATAAAAAATAATTTTTTTATTATGGAAAGAAAAATTGTCCCTTAAAAGTTAGGATAGACCCCAGAGGGAGACACCATACTTTTTTTACTAAAATGTTTTTCTGCCTACGATATAATATTTAAAAGGACATTTTATAAGAAGGAATAAAATCAGCAATGAACATAAACTGGGAAGAATTTTGAAAACTTAGCTTTTTTTCTTGAGATTGTGAATGATGTAGTTTTTGATAAAGATGACATCAAAACTGCTACAGAACACACTTTACAATGGTTATGTGCTGCAATCTGTTCATAACGAATTGAAACAATACCAAGGTACTCATTGAACACTATTATTTGGTTGAAATGTTTATTTTGGGGAAATTCAAACCCTTTTTTTGGACCGTCCCTAAAAAGGGACGCTAGGCATTACTGGGTCAAAATAGGCGTATCAAGTTCAGAAATTTTGCATTGTCGCCATGGAAACCGTACGAAAGAAAACAGCGCCACACTTTTTTTATGCACTGCTGTTGAGGCATTTTATTGTTTTTACGTTTATCAAATTAGGTTCACGCTTTTATTTATAGCATCATATCTCAGTTATTCCCAAACGTTTTCTAATAAATCTGTGCATTCATAAATAAAATACGAATTTCTAAGAAAAAGTTGTGCTTAAAACACATTGATTTTTCAATTGAATAATAGTTAAAGCACAAAGCAATTTTAACACTTTGACTGCCATGGCTATCATATGTGATATCCAGTGATATTTCCGTCGAGACACTGGCTATCCGATATGATAGCCAGGGTGTTTCAACACTTCAGGCCATGGCTATCAAAGATGTTATCAGTCACATGAAAATCGTATTGGAGTTTGATTGTTGGGCTCCCTACGATGTGTTAGGTATACGTGGTTTGCGCAAATTGGTATATGTGACGATTTTATGAGCTAAGTTTTATGAAAAATTAAATATTTGAAACATGCAACAAAAAAGGGAATATATATAAATAGAGAGAGAGAGTATGTGATAAATATATATATAAAATATCCGCGTCAGAATCAAATAAATCAAAGTCTTCATCATCCCATGAATCATAACATCTCATAGCCGCAGCTTCAATTTCTTCAGAAGTTAACTTTCTCTTGCTCATTGTAATAAAAATTCAAATAATTCTAACCTAAACAAAATAATAGAAATAAAATCATAATAATAAAATAATAAAAAACAAAGTTTATTGATAAATGACGAATTTAGCTGGCTATCAAATAAGATAGCCATGGCCACGCATGGAATAATTTACACTAACTTTCGTGGTGTGCTTTGGCTATCATTTTTGGTAGCCAGAATGAAAATCGCCCCATGTGTTACAAAATGAGTCAGATTGAAAAATATTGTTTTTATATATAGTTTTATGTTGAAAAAAATACAAATTACACAAAAAAAAAGTTTGGCCCCGTGGTGAACATTTGCAATTTCGGCTTGGCAGTCAAAGTGTTAATCGTTTGCATTTAACAATTGTTGCAAAAGCTAAATGGGAAAAAAGTCCATAGCGCCGTAACTATGACAACCATAAGGGGAAAAGTGCGGAGAGTGAGAAATAAATTTGGCTTTGACACGCCAGCTCTCGCTACACGGAGTACAATAATCTTTTGCAGTTCGTAACAATAGGTTCCAGGTGAAATATTTAATATTTAAAAAGAAATAAGCAGTTAAATTTTTGAAATTTGCTAATTAGCTTGGAAATCCAGAGCTAGTGACCTTACCTTATATATTGACAAAATGAATGGATGATGTACACATTAATAAAAAATAATTAGCCTTGTCACCAAAATGTTAATGCAAGAGACACTTGAAAAATTAAAAATTACTTTCATTTCGCTATGCTGGAACAGAAATTATTTCAGCAAAATACATTTTTTGTACTAATACTCGTTGTGTAGTAGAACATCGCTGTAAGTTGATTGACGTTAAACACCAACGTAAATAAAGCACAAGATATGAAGAAAGGGCAGCATATGGCTATTTCAAGACAATAATAAAGCTTCTTTATGAGTACAAAAAATTAGCAGACACGAAAGCCGTTAAAAAACAGAGGGTCACCGCGATAACGCCGATACAGATACGAAATGGACCAACCAATAGAAACACACGAAAGGAGACTAAAACCGACATGTCAGCAAGCTGCAAATCAGCTCTGATGTTGACCTATTTGGTATATATACCAGTGTTATCGCGGTGACGCTCAGTTCTCTGACTGCTTTCATGTTGTGTGCTCAGCTTTCTGCACTGACTCCACTGTGGTCTTGAAATAGCTGTGTACGGTATTTTTTTCATAATTTGTGCTTCATTCACGTTGCTTTTTGGTTAACTTCAATCATATTTTTGCACAAAGGTCATTTGATCATTTTTCATTTATCACTATAAGAGCCCTTTTCCACTTACCGGCACGACAGCAATAAATCGTACAGAATTGTCGTCCTCCAATACTCCCCCATGCAAAATGCATTAAAATATGCTATGCACTTCTCCACCTCCCAATTAGAGGACTATTGTGTCGTATCCGTTCGGACGATATCGTTTGTCGTCGCATTCGTGTCGGATGGCAACTGTCTTGCCTTTAAAATCGGGACGACATTCATTCATCTGTTTACTTTCTTCGAAGGAGTAACATGTAGCAAATGTTACGTAAATTCGACATCTCTGCATTAATAAAATATTAGCTTAAATTTGCAGAGGATAGATAAAAAATTAGCGATGAAATAATAATTTAATTTATTTTATTTGATAATTTGTTTCATTATTGTTGCTCAGACGATTTTTAATGCTACAGAAAAGCTTATATTTTCATTCTGATAGTATGCATTTCGTTCTTAGTAAATAAAGCTGTGAATGTAATAAAGTTGTACATATCATGCCCACAATATCATTTCTTTGTTTGTTTTCTTTTTCTGCGAAGGTGAGCAAATATAACAGTCGGAGTCTGTTAAACGGAGGAGCCATAATAATGTACACGCGAGCCCACTGCTGTCTCGCAATGAAATGCGGTGGAAAATAACCGGCTCGGAGAAACGATATCGGTTGAGTGGAAAAACTGCAGTAAACGACATGACAGCGTACTTATCGCAGCAGGATTACCGTCCGACTTCCGTCGTTGTCGTGTCGTCAAGTGAAAAAGCGCTCTAACGGCCGAATCCAAGTGAAAAACCATTGCAATCGCTTCGAGGCTATCGCAATTGCAATCGCTACTGGAAGTCGAATTACGATAGAATAGCCGTCTCGTAGCGATTGTAACGTTTCACTTGAATCCGCATTTGGGAATTTGCGATTGCATTGGCGAGTTGCGATCGTCCGTGTTTCACTTGAATTCCTGCCTAAGTCAACTAACTTCGGGCTTTAACTGAAAGGGAAAATTGCCATTAGTTCCCCTTTTATGCTTAGCACGGGCATGGCTACATGCGATCCTTAAGCGGCTAGCCAGACGCGCGAGAGAACGAAGGAAATCTCGTACAAGGCGAAGTTACCGTTGTCGCCGCTTGTGGCGCTGATCTCCTAGGGTTGGTTTGCGCGTATTTCTGTTATAACAATCTAGATTTCGCTTTGCTTTTCAGTGAAAACCGCGCTATTTCTTTCAAGTGATTTTTCTGTTCATGCATTATTCATCGAAACGCATCCCACGATACTTGATTGCACATTAATTTCATGTGTGTGTGTTTTTTTTTTTTTTTGTTTGTTTTAGAGTGTCTATTGCAAAGTATTGACGAAAATCATTTTCATTCTTTTCGCAGGCATTTTTTATTTGTATTTTAGCTTGCAATTTAATTCACAACTGGTACTGGCGCTATAAGAACGTTGGTGTGCTCATTGTCTTCACTTAAAAATAATCTGAGTCTCTGAAAAGTTTAAATTCATTCATATATTCATTATATTATTTTATTTAGTAAACTTTTTTTTTTAATTTTTTCTTTATTTATTTTTTGAGATTCGTTAATTTTCTGTCAAATACAAAATTTTAATAGGAAAGCAATTTGAATTGACTGGGGGAAAAAATGAATTATTTGGCTGAGCTGCACATGCTAAGATTAAGATCTCAATATCCGTCCTTCTTCTTTCTTTTATTTTTCCTTCGTTCTCGGGCTATTTTCGTGGCACAAGGTTTTTCATTGGTTATTGCTTTCATTTTTACATTGCATGATTATTTGAATATATTTCACCCTAAAAATAAAATAAAAAAAAAATAAAATAAAATTTTCTTAAACATATGAGGAATTAAAATATAGAAGCGCCGAAGAAAACGTAAAAGTTCAATTAAAATGCAGTTAGATGCAGGCCCGTCCTTCCGAATTGGGGGAGGGGGGGGGCAATTAAAATACAGTTTTGTATTTTAATTGACCCACCTCTCCCGAAATGGGGGGGGGAATTCCGAATTGGAGGAGGGGGTCAGAGGGGGGTCAATTAAAATACAGTCCCCCCTGGGGGGACTGTATTCGTGGTTCGTTCTGTAAAATACAGTCCCCCCAGGGGAGACTGTATTTTAATTGATCCCCCAATTCGAAATTCCCCCCATTCGGGGGAGGGGGGTCAATTAAAATACAAAATTGTATTTTAATTGACCCCCTCCCCCGAATGGGGGGAATTCCGAATTGGGGGAAGGGGGTCAGAGGGGGGTTAATAATTGACCCCCTCTGACCCCCTCCCCCAATTCGGAATTCTCCCCATTCGGGGGAGGGGGTCAATTAAAATACAGTTTTGTATTCTAATTTACCCCCCTGCCCCGAATGGAGGGGGAATTCCGAATTGGGGGAGGGGAGTCAATTAAAATATAGTCCCCCCTAGGGGGAAACTGTATTCGTGGTTCGTTCTGTGACCCCCTCCCCCAATTCGGAATTCCCCCTGTTTGGGGAGGCGGGGGTCAATTAAAATACTGGGGGGGGACTGTATTCGTGGTTCGTTCTGTAAAATACAGTCCCCCCAGGGGGACTGTATTTTAATCAACCCCTTCTGACCCCCCTCACCCAATTTTGAATTCCCCCCATTCGGGGGAGGGGGTCCATTAAATACAAAGCTGTATTTTAAATGACCCCCCTCTGACCCCCTCCCCCAATTCGGAATTCCCCCCCCAATTCGGGGGAGGTTGGTCAATTAAAATACAAAACTGTATTTTAATTAACCCCCTCTGACCCCCCTCCCCCAATTCGGAATTCTCCCCCCCCAATTCGGAATTCCCCCCCCAATTTGGGGGAGGGGGTCAATTAAAATACAAAACTATTTTAATCGAACCCCCCTCTGACCCCCTTCCCCAATTCGGAATTCCCCCCATTCAGGGGAGGGGGTCAATTAAAATACAAAACTATTTTAATTGACCCCCTCTGACTCCCTCACTCAATTCGGAATCTCCCCCCACCAATTCGGGGGAGGGGGGTCAATTAAAATACAAAATTGTATTTTAATTGACCCCCCCCTTCCCCCAATTCGGAACGATGGACCTGCATCTAACTGCATTTTAATTGAACTTTTACGTTTTCTTCGGCGCTTCTATAAATGTAATTTTAGAAGAATCAGCTTTCCTTTTTGCAACTCTGGTTAAAACGAAAGTGAGGAAAATGTAATGCTTTAAATAAATGATTGTCTCTCGAATATATAAAGCTATCTTCTAAATCAGATGCAAACGTAATGTTTCACGTAAATGTAGTTTCGAAGACTGCATGCGTTATGACTTTTAAACAATCTTGAAATTGTTTCATGTGCATTATAAATGTTTTAAACTGTGAACATATAACAACACTATGTATTTTGATGTTTTGTTTTTTTTTCATCAAGACTGAAACAGTTTTACTCCTAGAAATCAAGTCTTTACACGCATGTTATTACTATACCTTTCCCTTTAAAAAGTCTCACCGAACCCTAGGAGATCAGCGCCAAATGACTGAAGTGGCAGAAATTGTAAGTTCTGCTTGTACGCTCTTTTTCGCCTGTCTGGCTAGCCGCTTAAGGATCGCAGGTAGCCATGGCACGGGAAACTTCCGTTTAAAAGCGGGTATGTGTAGCTTGAAAAAAATAGCACAACTCTGGTCAAGGATACAGTTACCACAGATGAACAGGATGATGAAATAAATGCAAGCCATCACGCCATAGGAACTGACCCCTCCGTACGCTCGGATGCCGTCGTACATGACTTCATTCCAATCTTCACCAGTGAGGATCTGGAAGAAAATGTTTCCGCAATCATGAAACAGAAGATTCAAAAAATTACCAGCTCATCTACAATGACTAGAAAGAGAACGAGGAAAATGACTAAAAGACGATGGAAAAAAATAATCAGATTTGACGGAATAATCATTTGTAATCAAATATTACTAAGATGTATTTTGTTTCAACAAACAAATATTATTTGTACGTTTTAACATAAAACATCGATGTCGCACTACTATAGTCTGTTACTTTAAAATAGGCGCATCAAAGTCAAATTTTTCGTCGTAATTCATTTTTTTTCAGGCTTATTAAGTTAGGTTTGCATGGAGACGATGAAACACATGTGACCTTAATGCTCCTGTTTTAAAGTAACCGACTGTAGTTTGAACCAGAAAACAGAGGACCAATTCAGTGTTAGGAAACGTGAAAAATTGTTTTGATTTTTTTTCTGGCCAACAACTTTATGTAATTTTGCTTCTAAATGCGCTTTTTTTTTTTTTTTTTTTGTCTTAAAGAATGGTAAGTCTGCTTATTTAAGTATCTGCCTTAATTACGACCCTTTCTACCCAGATTATTCGGGTTTCCGATCATCCGGATTGCATTTGGTCCCAGTTAGTCCGGATAAACGAGGCTGCACTGTTTACCAACGGTTCTTGTGAAATTGGCAAACGTTCAACTAAGACGAGTCTATCTGAATGACGGGGAAAAGTAGCAATTTGATGCGAGTGTTTCAATTCAATCAATGTGACTCAGCTAAATTTAGAGACTAACACACACCTTCCAAAGCTGGAATCCTGGAAACTAATAATTGAGATATTATTACGCATTCTTTGCTAAACATCTTCTTTTACAAAGGTTAACCTCCCATGTTTTGGACTTCCAATTGCGAAACGTTTCCTGAGGAAAGCCCCAAACCTCTTATCTGCCAGTCTCAAAGATAGCCTAAAAATGCCTTTTTTGAACTTCAATATTGAAACTTTATCAGTGGAACTTTATCAGTAATCCCTCACGGGAGGGGCGATCGCTCCCATCTGTCAGTGCTTAGGGGTTACAAGACACTCCATTTTCAATGCAAAAACTTGAGCGTATGAATGTAAAGAGATTTGATAAAAGCCTTTTTTTTTTCTTTTTGCAAATTTGTGAATAACAAAGTTTAATTTTTTTTTTTTTACTTTTTAGCACTAAGGTTTTCATTTATTTCGTAATTCTAAAGCTTTTCTTCGCAGAAGATATATGGGGAGAAAAAATAATATAACTATCTGTATAACTAGTACTTTGGAGGAATCAATACTGAGCAACTTTGTCAGGTATATATTAATTATGCACTGATAAGCAAATTGGCCGATTACTGATTAAACAGCAAGGCCGGTAATTGATCATGATTATTATTTTCAATACAACTACTTTCACCATCCCTTTTTTTCCTTTCACAATCTCGATTTTAGAAAGTTACTAATTCATTTTTGAGAGATTTTTTATTTTTCTCTATTTTCCTTTCTCTATTCCTCGTATCCGTCCCTGGTCGGAGTGTACTGTCCTCTTATCAAAAGCGAAGGAAGGTACTCTGCTAAAAGTATTCCTGAAATTTTACGGTTACTGGCATCCATATTGCCAGTAACTTTTACCGTAAAATCCTTTTTTACTATAAAATTTTAAGGTAGGTTTATACGGAGAGTATAAAACCACGATGCAAGGTGTGCGAATTGAACCCAAGACCCAATTTTCACACTGCTTTGCTATCTACCATACCAAATGATACACATCAGGGGAGCGGATATAGGGTGCTATATTCAGCTTACAGTAAGTCACGTGGTCCATCAATTGCTACTTTTTTCTCAGTAGAATTTGTTGTAAAAATTTTCTGTACTGCAAATGCTACATTTTACAGTAGTATGTACCATAAAAGCTTCCCGAGTTTTTAACAGTGTACCTGGAAGACAGTGAGCAGAGCCTGGACGAAGCTGTCGAAGTTGTGTCGCGGCTTTTCTTCCAGTTCCTTGTAGTTGAAGCGCCCACCAAACACCTGCATGCCCAAGAGGGCGAAGATGACGATGAAGAGGAAAAGCAGAAGCAACAAGCTGGCGATGGACCGCACGGAGTTGATGAGAGAGGCAACGAGATTGCACAGCGAGGTCCAGTACCTAGAAGAAAAACGGAACGCGTGTACTGTAATGAAGTACTACCAGCTGATCCGTCGCACTTGACAGAAGGAACTCAAAAACCCGTTTTTTACAGTAACTTTTTGAATGTAAGTTAGTTGCTTGATTATTTTACCTCGAGCGCGGTGAAAAAATCTTTAAAATGATGTCTTACTTTTGAAGTTTGATGAAATATTACTAAACCTATGGTGTACCCACAAAAGAACACATGCACACAGCGGTCACACACACACAGCAAGATTGTCCGCATCTTGGTTACCACCCTCGCTTGCCAGCTTGATAATCTGCTTTGTTTACAGATCGAACCTGGGATTACTTAGGATGGTAAGTTGGTCGGTGTACGGGTTTGATCTAATTAGGGAAACTTTTACAGCAGATGTTGAGCGATAAGACTAAAGAAATCGTACGATACTTTAAAGCCTCATTCCTTGTTAGTATCGCCTGGTCCGTTCGTCCTATAAACGGCTCAAAACTGTCCGAAAACGTCAATCATTAGAGATTTTTTTTTCTGTAATAAATGGCTATTTTGCTTTAGCAACTGAATCATCGACAAATATCCCGGGTTTTGTAGTTCGACCAATCATAACGAATGTTTTTTCCTCAGTTAAAATAATACCCTCAGCCGCCGCCACATCAAAAGAAAATACATTCGAGTGAAATTTCACCGAGACAGTTGTGCCATAAAATTACCTCTTCAGAAATACTTAGCAATGAAGAGTTTTTTTCTCCACTTACTTGGTGACTTTGAAGATACGCAGAAGGCGGACGCAACGCAGCACAGACACCCCGAGCGGCGGCATGACGTCCGTGTAGAGCAGCACCATTTCCAGAATGGAGCTTATCACCACGAAGCAGTCAAACCTGTTGAAAAGGCTCACGAAGTACCCCTGAAAGCCCAAACTGTACATCTTGAGGAACATCTCCATCGTGAAGAGGGCAACAAAGAAGATGTTCGCCTGCTCTGGAAGGAGAAAGAATGAACGCTTCAGAGCTCACACATACCTCTATGAAGTAATTATGATAGCGACACATTAGGATTTTACTTAAAGATCGTTAACATTTTGTCATTTAGTCATTAACAAGAACGGGATTCCTTGTTGTAAATAGGAAGCACTCAGGAGTCCGTAGCCTAAAAGGTTTAGGAACTGCTGATCTCGCCATTTGGTGCTTTGCAACCGGACTTGGTAATCAGTTCCATTTTCAGGATGGAGCTTATTACCACTAAGCAGGCAAACTTGTTGAAATTGTCATGAAAGCTCAAGCTGTATATCTTGAGAAACTTCTTCATCGTGAAGAGGGTAACAAAGATATTCGCCTGTTCTGGAAGGAAATAATAAACGCTTCAGAAATCAGACATATCTGTTAATTATGCCAACGAATAATTAGCACTTGACTTCCAGATCGTTGACATTTTCTCATTTAGTTATCAACAGGAACGGGTTTCCTTGTTACAAATGTAAACCTCTAAGGATTCCGTAGCCTTAGGAAAGGGCACTAAGGATTCCGGGGCCTTAGGCTTGTTAACTGCTGATCTCGCATTTTTGGGCTTTGCAACCGGACGTGGTAATGTGTTCCATTTTCAGAATGGAGCTTATTACTACTAAGTAGTCAAACTTGTCGAAATTTCCCTGAATTTCCAAGCTGTACATCTTGAGGAACATCTCCAAGGCGAAGAGGGCAACCAAGATGTTCGAATGCTCTGGAAGGAAATAACGAACGCTTCAGAACTCACACATATCTGTTAAGTAATTATGCCAGTGAATGATTAGCACTTGACTTCAGATCGTTGACATTTTGTCATTTAATTATTAACAAGAACGGGTTTCCTTGTTGTAAATGTAAAGCTCTAAGGATTCCGTAGTCTTAGGAAAGGGCACTAAGGATTCCGGGGCCTAAGGCTTGTTAACGGCTGATCTAGCATTTTTGTGCTTTACAACAGGACGTGGTAATCAGTTCCATTTTCAGAATGAAGCTTATCACCACGAAGCAGTCAAACCTGCTGCAATTTCCCTGAATGCCCAAGCTGTACAGCTTGAGGAACATCTCCAAGGCGAAGAGGGCAACAAAGATGTTCGAATGCTCTGGAAGGAAATAACGAACGCTTCAGAACTCACACATACGATCTGTTAAGTAATTATGCTAGCGAATGATTAGCATTTTACTTTCAGATCGTTGAAATTTTGTCACTTAGTCAATAACAGAATGGGGTTCCTGTTTGTTAATGTGAAACTCTAAGGAAACCGTGGCCTAATATATGTTTGGGATCCCCTGATCTTGCATTTTTGTACTTTGCAACCGGACGTGGTAACAGGTTCCATTTCCAGAATGCAGGTTATCACCACGAAACAGTCTAGCTTGTTGATGAGGCTCATGAAAGAGCCCTGAAAGCCCAAGCTGTGCATCTTGAGAAACATCTCCATCATGAAGAAGGCAACAAAGATGCTTGCCTGCTCTAGCAGGAGAGAATGAAAGCTTTAGGACTCTCCTCTGTATGTAAGGATGCGATCGCGAAGAATCCATTCAGCTCCATTCTAATTCGTTTCACTTTCTTCCAAAAATCGGCTTTGTTGTGCCTAATCTCCAGTATTCTCCCTTTGTTCTTATTTTCATTTCGTCTTTAGTTCGTTATTTATGTTTGTGGTTTTACCCAAAATTTTTTAACAGATCTTTCTTTCACTTTCTTATTTAAATTTTTTAACTTTGTATATGTACCTATTTTGAAGTTTTTCAAAATTGTAGAAGTTTTATGATTCTTGTGCGCAAAAAACAGTGCTTACGAAGTACTACCTTTATCAAGTTCAAAGTTCTTCATTACTTCTACCTGATGAAGATTGGATGCCAAATGAAACTGATATTTTCAAAGATCTTTGTGGTATAGACGAAGTTACTCACTGCGATGTTCTCTCAATTTGTCAAGAAACACAAAAACGCTAGATTATGTAACCAAGAATTTTCAGCTTTGATTTATCCGCTATGGCAAAGAGCTTCCGGAGGAATAGCCACTTATTTCGATAGCTTTCAGTACAAAAGTTGATTCTTCAAATCCTCTTTCATATAATTTATTTCTATGGGTGCAAATGTGAGGACCATCAACAGATTCTGGGCCCAGCTAATCAGGTCTTAGTCACTTTATTCTCTCCAATGAAGATCAATGGCCCTCTTAAAGTTATCTACTCCACTGCTTCTTACCGCCTCTTCCGATAAGCTGTTCCAAGTACCCTGCTAAAATAGTAATTTTTTCTGATTTCCAGGTTAGCCTTATATTTAATCAGCTTCAATTAATGACCCCTTGTACTACTTTCCGTGTAAAAATTTAATCCATTAACATTCATTTTGATAAATTTAAACAACTGAATCACGACTCCTCCGACTCTCCTTCGCTCAAGACAATACATATTAAACCTTTTGAGTCTAGCCCTTTCAGACGGCATTATGAAATATTTAACCAACAAAAATGTTTTTATTTGGTAGACAGAGTACTATGACTAAGAGTATCTTATAAACAAAATCCTAAGTTTGTAGGGGAAAAGTGAAAGTAGTTATGATCTATCAAATTTTTCCTATCGATATTTTTAAATACATTTTTCCTATAAAAACAACAAAAAATCACTCAACCTTCATAGGTGTTCACATATATTCTCCAAACATCAATAAAATATAAAACAGTAGCTGAAATTCTAAATAAAAAAATAGATAATTTTTTAAAAATCAGAAAAAAAGCACGCTTTTGCGGCGAGAGTGCACCGGTTGGAAAAACTTCCCAATTCCAGTCAACCAATCCATTTTTGGGAATGTTACCAATCCTAAAAGCAGAAATTTTTACATAGATAATAAGCAGATTGTAAGGAGGCAACTACAAAAAGAATCACTTAATTTAGTCAATTATTAAATAATTAGCAGCTGTAGAAAGGTTATGTCCGGTATACTGGACACCATGCTAGTATCATAATCTAATCTTAAAAGTTTCTTGACTAGTATCCCTTCTTTAAACACTAAGTCATGGACTTCGCCTACTTGCAGTTCATTAAAATCAATGGTTGACAGATGGGTGACTATTTCATGTCGTGTGGCGAGTGTTGGCGCCACATACTACCCTTTAGCTTTCAACTATGTTTTATGAGAGGTAAAATAGCTCTGTAATTGAGAAAAAAAAGAACCATCTAATGCTGTTATTATTTAAGAGTCCGATACAGTTAAAATAAGGCACAATTTACTTTTATGGAGAATATAGTAATTAGTCCTCAAGGAATTAAGTACTGTCCAAACCAAATAGCACAAAGTTTCGAATGAGAACTAAAGCTAAATGTTTTGTCGCTTACCTTGAAAATGATCCAGCCATTTCGGTTGATGATGATGTTCTGACGCTAAAGTAATGGTATTTAAAAACACGAGGACGATGACAATCCAGTAAAAGGCCTGCGACTTGACGAGCTTCCTACAGCCCCTTCGTATCCTTCTGTTGTGCTTGTCGAATTGCTTCCTAGGAAAATTGAAAAACAGGTCAAATTTTGAATGGTATTAACATTGGTTTCATAACAGAAACGCATGAAATGTTTTGTCAATTAATTCCTTTAAATGAAATTCACCTGACAATTACTATTTCAGAATTCCTTTCATTCTTCAGTGATGCCTATCCCCTGAAGAATAATGAAGCACAGTTACGGAACATTCCCCAAACTGTTAAAAATTCCGGAAGCTTTTATGGTAAATGTTACTGTAAAATGTAGCGTTTACCGTACAGAAAATTTTTACAGAAAATTATACCGATAAAAAAAATTGCGATTGCAGCGCCAATTGATCACCACGTGACTTACTGTGCGATGCAGATGACACCCTATTTCCGCTATCCTGATGTGTTTCATTTGGTACCGTGGATAGTAAAACAGTGTAAAAATTGGATCCCGGGTTCGATAATTGTCGTTCGTATCTCGTGCTTTTTAGCCTACTTTCCCGTTAAAAATAAAAGAAAGACGAAAAAAGTATTAAAATTGGCTTAATGCATCTAAAAAATATTGCCAAGTCCAAAAAATATCGCCAAGTTAAAAAAATAAAAAGGTAAAATGAATATCGAAAAATTAAAAATTTGAAAGTAGGGTATTGAGATGGGGAATTTGTGTGTCGGTCGGTCTGTCGGTCGGTCTGTCGGTCGGTCTGTCTGTCCCCCCCTAATAACTTTTGAATGAATATTTCGATTTGGACAAACTTTTTTTTGTTGGAAAGATCTCGGCGAGTACAGCTCATTCCCATATTTGAGATTTCGATTTGAACAATTTTTGGTTCAACTTTGAGCCGTTCAAACAACCTGTCCCGCGATGCTAACTTTTTAGTTAACAGTCCGATTTGAACAAACTTTTTTTTGTTCGAAAGATTTTTTCAAGGATACTTCATTCCTGTATCTACATTTTCGATTTGAACAATTTTTCGTTCAACATTGAACCGTTCAAGCAACCTTTCCCCCCTAATCACTTTTGAATGAACATTCCGATTTGAACAAACTTTTTTTTGTTGGAAAGATTTCGGCGAGTACAACTCATTCCCATATTTGATTTTTCAATTTGAACAATTTTTGGTTCAACTTCGAACCGTTCAAACAACCTGTCCCGCGATGCTAACTTTTGAGTGAACAGTCAGATTTCAACAAACTTTTTTTTGTTCGAAAGATCTTATCAAGGATACTTCATTCCCGTATTTACATTTCCGATTTGAACATTTTTTCGTTCAACATTGAACCGTTCAAGCAACCTTTCCCCACCTAATAACTTCTGAGTGAACCATCCGAATGGAATAAACTTTTTTTTGTTTGAAAGATCTCGGAGAGGTTCATTCCCTTATTTCGCTTTTTGGTTTGAACCATTTTTCGTTCAATATTGAACCGTTCAGAAAAAAATTTAACATTAGCGCCTACGGGGAATTTAAGTTGAATGTTGATCCTGGAACTTAAAGTCGGATTTCCTTCAAACTAACTTTGTAAAAAAATGGTTTTGATAAATAATGTTTGTAAAGTACTTTTCTGAATAATCTTCTGTGATGACTCTGATTCCGACTCCGACTCCACAAACATGGCGGAAATGCAGGCTCAGAAAAAAATGACTGACTGTGCAGACGATTTTTTGTTTATTTATTCATTTGTGTTATTTTATTTATTACTATTATTTTTTTTTTTTTGGCAGACGATTTTTTTTTGTAACAAAAGTGTTTCATTCACGAGGGCATTTTATTATTTATTTATATTTAACAACTGGCAACGGTTTAAAAGTGAAAATCGAGACATTTTATCGACGGACGAGTTTTTTTTCCTTTCTTTGATAAAATGTGTTTTGATGTACTTTGTACTTTTAATTTTTTTTTTTTTTGAAAACGATTGAGGAATTTTTCTACGGAAGAACTGTAACAGTTACATTCTTTAAAAGGTGCGACAAAACTTCATTTATTCATTTATTTACTTTTTATGTCTCTATTTCATCTGATGAGAGGGGTATATTTTGCTTTTAGAAATCAGCTTTAAGTGCTAAAAAGGTATGTTTGACATAATGTTTAGTCTCAGATGATCAAGAGAATAATGATCAGATGCTAGAATGCCGCTGTCGATGTACGGGAAAGTAGGCTCGTTTAGTTCTTGACAGAACTTCTTGTTAATTCTCGTTTTCTCTTCCGTAAAATTTTACAGTAAAAAGATATTTGACGGTAAAAGTTACTGGCAACATGGATGTCAGTAACTTTTACCGTAAAATTTCAGGAAAAATTTTCAGTGCAATGACAAGACCCTCTCCTAAATAGTTATCCAAATCCTGTAAAATATTCTATTAAAAATTTCAGTAACGCAGTTTGACCCATGAATACGCCCCCTCCCACTACACTCTAAGGTACCCCTGCATTTTTACTTTATTAACACGGCATACATAATACATACATATACACACACACACACACACACACACACATATATATATATATATATATATATATATCAAAAAGCGTTTCTTTTTACTTCCTTTTACGTAGTAAAGGAAGTATTGTGAGCGCGAAAAAAAATCACTAAAAATTTGAGTCTAAATTTTGATTTTGCTCACTCTCGAATGAATGTTCAGTAGTTTTTTCGACCTGTCAGCACGTGCATATGTACCTACCAACATATAAGCAGCAGAAAAATCCTTTTCAACCACCTCCGAGTTAATTACGACGAGTTTTCTCGTGACGTCTGTATGTACGTATGTGCGTATGTGTGTCGCATAACTCAAAAACTATATGCCGTAGAAGCTTCTAGCTTGGTATGTAGGCTCTGAGGATGGTCTAGTTGTGCACCTCCCCTTGTGGTTGCATTCGAATGTTCCCAAGGGGGTGTTTTATCCTTTTTTTTTGTTGTAAATCAGTGTTAACTTCAATGCAGACTCAAGTGATATGAATTGGCGCTACCACTTGGCGATATGTCGCCAAGCTTTTGGTCACCAAGTGTTTGACGCCAACTTGGCTACATATCGCCAAGTTGGCGACAAATTTGGCGAAAAAAATATTTTTTGAATTTGGGTTCAACTTGGCGCTATTGGCGATATTTTGGGAAAAATTCACTAAATGATATTAAAATCAGCAATATTTAGAAAATTAACCATTGTAAAATATTTTTTGCATTGTTTCGTGGCAGATTAGGGGAGTAAATATTTGCATTGTTACCTTGCTCACTCCAAGCATTTTTTTTAACACTAAAGGCAACTACTAAGAAATTTACACGTAAAAGGAAGTAGTGTGGGATCCATATCAGATTTTTTTCTGTTTGTTACTCTGTCAATTTCAAAACAGTTATTCGTTGGAAAAGCTTCAGCTCGGAACTGAATTAGTCTCAAAAAGAAGAAATAAATAAAACTAGTGGAACATTTTAATCTAATTAGCTATGGGGACTTTTTAAAATATGTTGCTCATCAATGAAAAATCAACTGAAGTCCGAAGTACATCACTTCCTTCGTCTAAACTGCCTAACTTAATACTTTTCAGGATGTGTAGCCACTGAGTCACGAACGATTTGCGAGTTTATTCGAAGTTAGAACGCGAACAAAGCCTCGAGTGCAAGTAGATGGAATACTCACTTTCTGACCTCCCACGTAGATGGTGTTGAGATGTTTTCCTGGCTGCCGGCTTCCCCTTCTAATTTATCAACTTCAGGTTCTGTAATGCACCAGAAATTAAAACGCGCGAGCTACCAACACAAAGAAAAACAGGGAAACAGGGGGAGGGGGGAAGAATGAAACAATATTAAAAACAAAGTAAAAGAAATCTTCCACGTACCTAATCTATCTTCATCCTGATTGGCTGCATCATCTGGTTCGATATCCTCTGAAAAATATCGATTAACGATTAAAATGACATTAAATTCGTTACGCCATTAATCATGCGAACATTCAGGAATCTGATCTGAAATGAAATGTAATGGTCGGAATTACCATTAAAAAGAAAACACGTTTTTCTTCGCTCAAATCCTATGCTAAAACTTCAAACAAGATTTATATTCTTTTCAAGTTTGTGAACATAATTTCTTACATAAATATTTAAAGAAGACATAAGATTCTAATGGTATTAATAAGTTATGAATAACACGTTTCATGAGAGAGTCAAAAAAACGTAAAATTTACGTACTTTATCCAAATAAAGGCCACGCTCTCCAATTAAAGAAATCGTTAGTACGTGGTTGAGGTTTGCCATCACATAAACTTGCAAAAACTATAAAATCTAACAGCGCATTTTCCTGCCTATTATCCGCAGTTTATCTGTTAAGAAAATAAAATTAAAAAGGTGCGGATTATCCATACTTTTTTCCTCCTCAACGTGATTTGTTGAACCTCGATTTTCAGTTAGGATTCATCCATACAAAAGCTTTGCTGTCTGTGAGCCTGACTTTTTTTTCCCGCAATTTAGGCGGCGTAAAATAAGCAACGAAACAGATCCCGGTTGGGTAAAATAAACAATATTATATACAAGGAAGTTGCCATTTGTACCACACTACATTGTTTGCACCTGTCTTAGGCTCGGCTTCAAGTGAAACACGGACGATCGCAACTCGCCAATGCAATCGTGAATTCCCAAATTTGGATTCAAGTGAAACGTTACAATCGCTCCGAGATGCTATTCTATCGTAATTCGACTTCCAGTAGCGATTGCAATTGCGATCGCCTCGAAGCGATTGCAATAGTGTTTCACTTGAATTCCTCCCTTAATTCACTCATTGTCAAAAAGTAATTGGCGTATTGTAACCATGGCTTCAAGAATAAATATTTACTTCCCAGAATAATTTTGATTTACGGTTAAAAATTGTTACTTCGTGTAAATTTTGTTGCTAAAATTTATGTCAAATCAAAATCAACTTCAGTTTTTTTTTTTTTTTTTCCATTTTATTATCCACGCACTGTACAGCCCCGCAGATTGTGCAAAGATTTTTTTTCTTCAGTCCGATTTTAGAACCTGCGGATAATAGGCGTGAAAATACGGTAGATTTAACAAAGATACCTTGGAAATAATACAGTATGCCAAATATGCTGCATTTGGAGTGACTTTATGAAATCTATTAAATCTTTTACATTTTTTCCGTCTTTGTGGATGTATTCTGTGAATATATTAGCTTTAGAGTTTTCTCGTGCCTTTGAATAAACTCGAATTTTGTTCAATGTTAAATCTCATCCTTCTTGACGCTCAAATCAATTTTTAATGAAGTAAGTTTGATCTATTATTTTCTCGTGAGCTGTATATTCATTCAAAGAGCGCTTTTCCACTTAAATAGACACGATAATAGCGAAGATATTCTGGTACAATGATAAGCGCAATATCGTACCGTATATTGCATTGCTTTTCCATTCAACCGATATCGTTCCATTTGACAACTTGCTCGTTGAAAAAAAAAAAAAAAAAAAAAAAAAACGCAAACAGATGAATAAATATCAAGCCGACAAGTAGGTAGAGGTGCTTTCCGATAAAAATGACCCGATTAACGAGATCGGCTTAACGGAGACGACACAATCGTCATTAAATCGGAAGGTAGAAAAGCGCATGGTATATGTTTATGCATTTTGCATGAGCCAATATCGGAAAACGACAATCGTGTACGATTTGACGCTGCTGTGTCGTTAAGTGGAAAAGCACTCGAAGGGTCAGCTTATTGCACTGTTTTTCCATTCAGCCGATATCGTTTCCGTGTGCCGTCGCTACTTCTCTTCCCTTCAGAAAAAGTAAACAGATAAAGTAAAGGAAACATATGAATGTTTTTCGGGCCGACGCGAAAGGAACGACGGATGCTATTCGACAAGAATTGGCCGATAAACGATACCGTTCGCCCGGACACGACACAATCATCGTTGAACCGGGAGGTAGAAAGGCGATTATATGAAAATGCATTTTGCTTGCCCAATATCGGACAGCGATAATCGGGTATGATTTATTGCTGTCCGGTCGGTAAGCGGAAAATCGTACTAACAGTTGTTACTACCAACTGAAAGGAACAAAACAAAAATCCGCACATAAAAAAAATACACACACACATAAAAAAAAGAAACAGTACCTGCTTGCGTAATCCAATCTAAATATCCTCTGAGATCTTCCTCTATCTGCTGCTTCTCCCTCAACTTGTGGAAATCGCCCCGTGCCTTTGCCTTTTCTCTCTCTTTGGAAAACTCTCTGAAAATGTGAAGGATTAAAGTTGGAGCAATACATATTAATCCATAAAGCAATATAGTAGAAGATTAGCGAACAATTCGTTCCTGTAAGTCTTTTGAAGCTTTTCAAGCGATATAATAAATGTCTCAAAGACCTGGGTCCTCATTTGGACTAAGGATCATCAAGATATGTCTTATGTCTAACGTCTCATTTTATTTTCTGACTTTCATACACATTTTTGTCCACAGGGATCAGTGGATACTAACTTTACTACTCACCCTCGTACATCTAATACTTTTAAACGAGCAATTCTTGTATATATATATATATTTATTTTTCGGATCTCAAAAACGGCTCTAACGATTTCGATAAAATTTGGTATTTAGATAGAGTTTGGTTTCTGAGTTCATCTACGTCGGCGTTTTTTCTGTAAAAACGCGAGTTTTCACAAAAAAACCCGTTTTTTCTGTGCCTTCATTGAAAGTTTGAGAAGCTTTTATTTCGCCATTTTCTTTATGATTACTTTGATTGTTGCTGTTTCCGTGGAGACCAAGTTTTGTTATAATAATTGGATTTCATGTTTAATCACATCAGCGCAAGTTCAAATTATGGTATTTGGCAACATTAAATTGTTACTGTTTTTGAAATGTTAAAGCAAGGCTTCACTAGATAACAGGCTGTTTCATTCATTCAAAAGCCATGGAATAAAAGCAGTGGTTATTGTCCACCGAAATCAATTGAATTTTATGGTCACTTACATTATATAAAAATCAGATTACTTTTTACTTTTCAAGTGCGATTTCAAAATTGAGTATAAAAGTGTTATAGTTAGTTTTAAAATACTTTCTTTCCTCCTCAAGAGTGTTGAGTAAGATATTTCAGGTAAAAACTCAATAAATATGAAACTCAATCTTAAAATATTAAGTTTCGAAAAAAAATTACATCTAATATCTTTAGACGAGCAATTCTTGTATATATATATTTCGGATCTCGAAAACAGCTCTAACGATTTTGATAAAATTTTGTATTTAGATAAAGTTTTGGTTTTTGAGTTCATCTACATCGGCGTTTTTTCTGTAAAAACGCGAGTTTTCACAAAAAGCCCCGTTTTTCGTGCCTTCATTAAAAGTTTGACGAGCTTTCTTTCGCCATTTTCTTTATGATTACTCTTATTGTTACTGTTTCATAGCAACCACGTTTTTTTATAACAAGGGATTTCATATTTAATAACATCAGCGCAAATTTAAATTTTTATAGTATTTGGCAAACGAATTTTTGCAACACGTTAGAATTATTATTGTTTTTTAAATTTAAAAGAGATCGATCAAAATAAAGTTAGAATTGGGTGTGGGCGGCGGTAGTCCGATCGGTAAGTTGTCGGACTCGTAACCGGAGGGTCCCGGGCCGATCATATAGAGGAAGCCCAGTCGATCGAAGATCCACCATCTTCATTAATGGTGGCTGGGGGACGTTAAAATGGTTCGTGGTCGTAAAATTCTCCCAGTGAAACGATACCTCTGGGGGATGCTGGGCCAAGGGTTTGCTCGGCCCTTGGGCCTGGTTCAAAAATGAACAGAGCTCTCTTCAGGGCCCCATCCCGGTTAAACCACGAGTTGTGGTATGAACGGTGGAACCTTGGAGTGTGAAGTGAAGTGAAAGTCAAAACCAACTGGAACCAACTGGAGAACAGGGACTCCGAATCCATTCTCATCAACCCCTCCCGCGCCTTCGGCGCCAAATGAAATGAAATTGGGTGTGATTTTACGGTGAGCATGGATTAAATAAGGTTGTGTTTTTTTAAACAAATTTCGACTGTTTTAAATGCGCAATTGCAACCAAAGGTTTAAAAATGCTTTTCAAGTTTATCTAAATAAGTACTTCGCATTTTAGAAAAACACACGAGTTTACAAACCTCGTTTTTTTTTCTAACCGAGTGGGCTCGGTCCCCTGGTACTTTAAATAATTTTATTTGCAGTCATTCCCATTGCTTTTCCATTTTATTATGTTACATGTACCAGTAATATCTCAATTCCATTTTTCTTAAAGTAAAAAAAATACCGAATATCTTGAGGAGTAAAAATTAAAGAAGCAGCAGTGTGGATTACCAACATTAAGCAGAAAACGTTGATTTTTTTAAAATTTTTCATGTAGCAATGACTTTAGTGCGTGCATTTCACATGTACAAACGCTGGGGAAATTTAATGATTACTTACCCGCTCAACACACCGAGAACAAGATTCAAAACGAAAAATGATCCAAGGATGATAAGACTAAGAAAATAAATCCAAGGCCATTGGTTCCCACACGCATCATTCACCTGAAAGAAAAAAATATATATATATTTTTTTTTTTTTGTGACTTTTCACTTGTGTAAACTTTGAAAATTTTAAATATTAATGCAAGAAACGGCAGAAAAAAATAAGAGGCGGAAGACTAAAAATTTTAGTTCATTGTATTTAAAATTCAAAAAAAAGGGGTAGGGCTGATCTGATACGAGATATTGAAATGGACTTAAATAGGAAACACTCAATACAACTATTCACAACTCCAAAGAACTATAGGGGGCGCTACGGCCACCGACTATGAGAGGTAAAACAAACGCATGCCGTTTTGTTTTTATCGCTTCTAAGCCAAATGAATTAGTGACATTTGATCGTATGCATGATTTAGACGTATCGAAGATTGAATTACGACACAAGCATTACGAACTACCTATGTTTTGGTCGAGACTAACTTGTTTCGACACCCAAAACATACACGTGGAATGCAATGTTGTACCTCTGGAAGGAATTTTGTAAATCCCGCAAGGTGGCGTATTCGAACTCTGGAGTTGCGAATTTCCTTAGCTTCTAACTTTCCTTCTTCGTTTACTAATTGTTCATTTTAAGGTTTTCATATGTGTGTCTCCACTTTTAACGAAAAAATCCTTTCGACACCAGTACAAAATGTCAATTCCATAGAGAAAATTAATATAATAATTAAAAATGTTCTTGATTCATGTGCAAGTTTACACATTTCAGTTCCATCGAAAATAGAACTAATGGAACTTGAGCTTAACGCTAGCGTATTTGACTTAAAGATTCAAATGTTCCAACTCTTTATTTAAATTACTAAATTAAACATTAAATGATTAAGCTAAAACGAAGACAACATTCTAATGTCAAACCAAATGCATAGCCAAACTTATCATGGACGTTACATTATTACAACGTGTTTATTAATTTCATCAGTATGCTTGCTTGTAACTGAGCTTGTAAAACAGCTTTCTAAGCAACTTCGCGTGCATTAAGGCAGGAATTCAAGTGAAACACCATTGCAACCGCAAATTGCAATCGCTACTGGAAGTCGAATTACATTAGAATCGCATCTCGTAGCAATTGTAACGTATCCAAATTTGGGGATTTGCGATTGCATTGGTGAGTTGCGATCGTCCGTGTTTTACTTGAATTTCTGCCTTAAACTTGCTATAAGTCAGCTAAGACTACATCTACCTCCGCTTAAGCCAATGCTGCCAGTTCCGCACATAAAATGTGTTTCTTGTGAAAGGAAGGCATCATCACTCAGCTCTAGCCAAAGGTTAATCGGCATTTCACGGTATTTGTGACATTAAAGGTGTCCGTAACAAAACTGTTTAAAAGTTTAAAAATTTTACATATATTGAAAAAGTACATTTTAAAGTATATGAATATCATATTTTTTTTCACCAGCGGGTGACCGAGCTCCGCTCGAGGAAAACAGGTATCGAAGCTAACTCGAAGATTTAAATTTTCAATTGTGATTTATCAAAACAATACACTCCATCAGAAAATTTGTGAAACCATTGCTGAAAAGATAACCGGTTAAAGTGCACCATTGTAAACTATTCTAAACAAAGTTAGAGTTTGGAAAGGGTACTATTCTATACAAAGATTAAGTTTGAAAAGTCATAGGAAATAAAATGTAATTGATAATAAAAAACTATACAATTAAAGAAATGGTACAAAGTGAGCAGTGTAAAGATTGAAGTGTGTTGAAGTTCAATATTTTTGACAAATTTATTTAAAAAAAACCAAACCTCGTGATTCCTCGTGGCAAAAAACCCCAGACCCCCAAGTTTACCGAAGTTAATTAATTCTGGGGCGATTTTCGACTTGGCAACCATTCCTCGTATTACCCCTAACGTGTACCAGGGGACCGAGCCCGCTCGGTTAAAAAAAAAGCAGTTTTTAAACTCGT
The DNA here is from genome assembly GCA_038373865.1 of Uloborus plumipes. Classification (NCBI taxonomy): domain Eukaryota; kingdom Metazoa; phylum Arthropoda; class Arachnida; order Araneae; family Uloboridae; genus Uloborus; species Uloborus plumipes. Next base: position 42,099 of record JAXGGA010011330.1, read on the forward strand.
GTTTTTTTTTTTTTTCTAAAGTGCGAAGTACTTATTTTGATAAACTTGAAAAGCATTTTTGAGCCTTTGGTTGCAATTACGCATTCAAAACAGCCGTAATTTATTTTTAAAAACACAACCCCATTTAATCCATGCTCACCGTAAAATCACACCTAATTTCATTTCATTTGGCGCCGAAGGCGCGGGAGGCTTTGATGCGAATGGATGCTTAGTCTCTGTTCTCCAGTACGCATTTGGTTCCAGTTGGTTTTGACTTTCACTTCACTTCACACTCCAGGTTTCCCCCCCCCCGTACATACCACAACTCGCTTTTTAACCGGGATGGGGCCCTGAAGAGCGCTCTGTTCATTTTTAACCAGGCCCAAGGGCCGAGTAAACCCTTGGCCCAGCACACCCCAGAGGTTTCGTTTCACTTGGAGGATTTTGTGACCACGAACATTTTTAACGTCCCCCAGCAACCATTAATGAAGACGGTGGATCTTTGATCGGCGGCTAAATGATCGACCCAAGACCCTCCGGTTACGAGTCCGACGACTAACCGATTGGACAACCGCGGCCTCAGGCCCCTATACAGACGAGCCGACGCATCAAGATTACCACTTAGGATCCAGCGCGTGTGTGAGGATTGTTTTTTCTGGTCAGTTATCGCTTTTTGGTAACTTTTTACGTAAATTAACAAAGCTTGGCAATGTCCCGAAACTTTGCTCTGGTAAGACTAATTCCTCAACAATGAAAAATGAAAGTGAAAGTTAATAAGTTGGATCCAAAGTGGTGAA